>JBBPUC010000100.1:0-52786 GCA_038094375.1 Tubosaeta aff. heterosetosa
GCGGCGTATGCCGGGTTGGCCGGATGGTCGTACTGCCAGTTGATATCCATGAAACTTTGGAAGGCATCAGGTATACGATATGCATAGCACGAGCAGGAAAACTTACTTGGTAACCAATGGAGATCGAGAGGATTTAAACGAAGACGATGTAAACGCGGCTTGGAGATCGAACTGGACGCTAATTTCAAGGAGAATAGGGATGGCTTCCTTGACTGCTGCTGCAACTTGGGCATTGAACAAAGATGTGAGTGTCACGTCACGAAGAGCAGCAGTAAAATTGGCCGACGAAATAGAATCTTTCAATGGCATGCCGAAAACTGGGATGCCAAGTGCAAGCTCCACGGCGCGAACGACTAGGACAAAGTTTTTCTGGACTACCAACCATCTCAGGGTCCATTTACACTGAGGAAAGGTTGGAACATACAATCGCCATATCCTGGTGTCAGCGTAGCATTCATGATTGGTTCATTCATGGCTTCAATGGCGAAAACACTGCCAAAGTTGGAATCGAGATGTGAAAGAGATGTCATCACGACAGTCCAAACCAATGCACGGTGGTAATTGTATGGTGTCTAGTAGGCAAATCATCAGGTTGTGCCATGTATGGCATTATGGATACGGACATAAAACTGGACATCGGCGGTACAACTACCACTTGGCGTCAGTCACACGGACCTTGTGCAAACATTGGATCACATACTCGCCAGCAAATGTTTGCAAGGGTGTCTGAACGCCTGGTAACGCATGATGATCCAAAATTGCTTGAATTCCAGCTTCGTCAAGCCATTGCAACCCACGGCGCTGTCAAATCAACCAAACTTAGAGGTTCGAAGTCAATTCTCGTTTGCGAGCTCATACTAGGTAATGAAGACCACCACGAGGATATGCTTCTAATGGACGGTTTACGAGTGCTTCAACAATCCAATATCCGAGCTGAAAGGTCGCTGTGTTTATTGGGATAGACTAGAGTGTTACATATGCCCACCGGAACGCGAACTGTGTTGATTCCTAGTTGTTTGAATTGACCAACATGGGACTGATTAAACCAAGAATCCCAGTGTTTTGTAAAGTTTCCGTCAACAGCGATCTGGGGATACTTCTTGGCATATGCACTAGGCGGGCGTGAGATTCAGATAGCATTGTCCAGTAAATTCAACCCACAATTCGGTTGAAATACAGTCCTGGCAATTTTGACATATCTCTCCTCCCATACTTATCCATTCTAGAGATCGTTAAAAGGGTGCCTAACAAGTCCAACGGCCGCTCGTACCTTCAGGAAGCATCCACCACTCAAGCACAAGCCTAAGTCACCAACGGATTTTTTTTTTAAATTCAGAACAAAATAAATTGAGATGAGTCTACCATGAACCGAGGTTTACACCATATATCTTGTGATCCGGTGGTCCAGCCAGAACCAGCGAACAGAACGTGAAGGTCAGAGAACAGCCCAATAGCAGGTACTTCATAATCAGTGGTGATGGAACGGCTGGCAGAACCTCAACCCACCTCAGAACGCGCTTATTATACGCTGTTCAGACGCCACTGTTTCGGGTACACGTTTCTTCACTTAGGGAACAAAGGGATAAGAAATTAACGCTTCCAATAACCATAGTGGCGAAACGGCGGCGGGGGCGGCGATCTAGCTGAGCGATTACCTGGTTGATGCCGTGGGCCGTCTTGCAGAAGGCTCACCCAGCGTGTCAGCTGCATACTATGAGTTGCACATTCTTGTTTGAGAGATTTGGTGATTCTGCAACATCATCATGAGCTTATAATCTTCGGCGCTTCAAGTTCCGGGTCGGGTATGGCCCGCGGCATCTTTCGTGTGCCAAAACTATGTACAGAGGTTAGAGCAACCACTCGAAACATCTTACTTCAACCGGACATACTTCCCTGTATTTCGGACTGTCTTGTTGCGCCAGGAAGCCTCTCCTAAACGGGTCAGCCGGCATCAGCAAACTGGTGAGGCTTGAAAATCCATTTTCAGTGTTTCTTTTGTCTCCATTTAGATCTCACTTCGACACTTTTCAACCACATCAGAATCTCACCCAATCGACAGCGTAAGAGTAACGTGGTTTCGCAGCTTTACAGATGAGGGAGACACGCCAAGCACTCTACGTCTTAGCTCAAGCTCTCTGAACCGTGCTTCAATCGTCTTTGGAGCAAGTTAGACTCTCTTGAGTCTTTTACCCATCTCTGCGCAAAGGTGTGGAGTTCGGTTAATTTCTACCGAGAGGAGTCTTCAGCAGTTTCTGACAGATATCACCGTCTCCAACCGAATGGGTTGTCATTCGTCGATACTCCCGTCGTATTAGTGACCTTAAAATCGAGCCTTTCGATCTAGTCTCTTATTGCTTTTTGCAGTCTATCAGCCAGCACCTATCTCTGTTCCTGCTCAATCTAGTGGTGATTAAGTGGAACCCAGGCAACTTTACTCAACCTCAGCCCGCGATGTTTATCACGTCGGTCGAACAGTTGATCGGTCCCTCAATTGTTTCCTTGGATGTTTCCATGAGCGAGGTAGATGACGCGATTCTCGAGAATTACTACCGTCTCTGTCCGGACTTGAAGTCCTTTGCCATCCACGTTACTGCCAGGTACATGGAAGCATCCCAGACAACTATCCAATCTCCGTCTCGAGCGACCCCTTTCGATGGTCCCCTCGAACGTCTTCATCTTCATGTTCCCATCGATGATACTGCCCTGACGCACATCATCGTGTCTCACAAGTTCAGAGAATTGAGTCTGGTTCTCCATCCAGAAAAATCACATTTACATCATGCCCGCCTTCAACCCGACGACGTCCCATTTTGGAATATCGAGGTGTTGTCACTGGAAATATGGGATCTTCTTTCGTCACTGCGATCCGAGAGCCAAGCGTTTCGCTCCGCTATCATTCCAAACTGACCATTGAAGTAGTATCCACTTTCCTTGCCGCATTGGCGTCTCCGCAACGTGCTTTTTCTCTCCAATCAACTTTTATCAAAGACGACGCGAACGACTTTCTAAGATCTCGTTCCGTCTTCTCGGAATCTGACAAGTTTATCGCACCCTCCGTCCCCTCGCCTGTCTATCCTATCTTAACCTATCTATAAATCTCTGTTATTGGATTTCCGTCGACGACGACGAATTCGTATCCTTGATACGGAACTGGACCCTATTGCAACAGTTGGATTTACATTGCTGTCACTCGTCCGGGGAACATCCGTTCCCTCGATACTAGCGAATAAGGTAGATCCCACGCGGAGTGTGCAGCCCCGTTCTCATAAAGCAGCAACTGGGAGAGACTCCAACCACAAGTCAGCCTGAGCACATGGTTCCGCCGCTGACTCGGGTGTTTTCCTGGGCATGTGGGGCTGATACTACGCTCCTCGATCATCATATCGTTCTCATACAAGCCAGAAAGGGGTTATTTAGATGAAATCAAGGATTTCGTGATGGTCGCGAGACATGGTATAGGAATTTGCTTGAAGATATATATCGTTGATCGATCCTGCATCTGGCGCGATATTTGAATTCCGACCCTGATATTGAGCGGAGGAGTCATGGCTATGCAACTTCGGTACAGGTTGCGTCCGCCCAGCATCATCCTCTCTCCGCAGTCGCTGAAATGGGCGGGAACGCTTTGTTTCAACTGGATGTACTTCACTGTATCCTGGACTGTCTAGCTGCGCCAGTGGGAACGCAAGCAGAACAAGCCAGGGAGAGACGGCTAGTACTTTATGCTTTAGCTCAAACATGCCGTGCGCTCTCCGAGCCCTGCCTCGACCGTCTTTGGAGAAAGTTGGAATCCTTCGAACCCCTCATCCGATGTTGTGCAAAAGCGTGGAATCCGAAAAGGGCGATGGTATGTCTTGGCAATTGGTTTCTACAGAACAGGTGGTCTTCACTCTTCTGACAGATGGCACCATCTCCAGCAGAGTGGGCCGTCATTCGTCGGTACTCTCATCGCATCAGAGAGCTCGAGATCGGTCCCCTCGATCTCGTTTCTTACTGCCTTCTGCAGTCTCTCAGCCAGCACTCACCTTTGCTTATGCCTAATCTAAGGGTACTTTTGTGGCGCCCCGGCGACTTTCTTCAATCCAGGCCCGCTATTTCCATCGAGTTGGCCGAACAGTTACTGAGTCCCTCTCTTCTTTGTCTGGATCTTTCCTTGAGCGATGTGGATGATCCAAAGTTCGAGTCGTTTCTCACCAATTACCGTCACCTGTGTCCGGATTTGAAGTGCCTTTCCTTTCGCATCGTCGGATATACGGAAATACCCCAAACCACTATCAGATCTCTGTCTCAAGCAATCCCTCTTGACAGTAACCTTGAATGTCTTTATCTTCATGTTCCCATCGACGACGCTGCCCTAGTACGCATTGCCACTTCCCACAAGCTCAAGGAATTGAGTCTGGTTCTCCATTCGGAGGAATCGCGATCAAACCAACTTAGTCTTGGATCTGGCGTCGTCCCATTTCGCAATGTGCAGGTGTTATCGCTGGATACATCGAGTCTTTCTTTCGTCACGAGCCTGCTACGGCCCGAGGGCCAACCCTTTCGCTCCCTCTTCCTCCACTACCGCTTCCAACCAACCATTGACGATGTGTCCGCTTTTCTTACTGCATTGGCGTCCCCGCAACGCACCTGTTCCCTTCAATCACTTATTATCAAACGCAATCTGAACGAAGTGCAGAGACTTTCCCTCTTTTGGGAATTCGACAAGTCTGTCTTATATCCCATGCTTCGCCCTCTTGCTTGCCTATCTCAGCTTCGTAAACTAGCCATCGATCCCGGTCACTGGATTTCTATTGACAACGATAGCCTGGCGTCCTTGGCACGTAACTGGCCCCTACTGCAACATTTGGATTTGCATTGCTGCCGATCTGTGACTGGTTGTCCTTGGGAATTATTTAAGTACATCACTTTCGATGGGCTGTTATCACTACTCGAGCATTGCCCAGATCTTCATGAACTTTATCTGCCTTTGGATGCGAGAGAAGTTCCGACCAATACCCCCGAGGGGCTCGTCTGTAATCCTGCCCTTACATCTCTCCTCATTCCTGATTCTCCGATCCACGACCCTTACTCTGTGGCAGAATTTCTTGATCGACATTTTCCGTCTGTGACCAGAGTACATCAAATGTTCTGCCCATCATCTATGATGAATGACTCCGTAATGCTCTACGAAAGTACTTGGATGCTAGTGGATACGCATCTTATGGGGCTCAAGTCGCAACGTGAGGGGTTCACCGCAGGTGCGTTGACTTTCTTTTGTCGTGTGCGCGTTGTTAACTACGATGGTTCGATTCACAGAGATGTCCATGCCATCCCTAGTTCCTGCTCGACGTCGCTGGATCAAAAGGCTGAGAACGCGTGCTCGATCGCTTCTATTGTTGTTCCGCCGCTACATCCCATAACCAAGTGTTTCGATTCTGATTACACATACCCCTATGTCCCCAAGCCCATCCGTTCGTCTTTTCTTCTCCGCGCCCTTGAGTAAATTCGACAATCACTTTATCACTCAGCTACGTAAACGATTCTGATACTTGTGCGCACTTATGGTCCGTCTCGATCACACTTTGAAACGCATACATATCACGCACTCGGGGCAACTGATTGTGTCTTGTAATGACATCCAGTTCCTTGATACCAGCGAACAGGGCGAGGTCTAACGCACTTCGTAAGTTTCCTCTATTACAGATGTTTAATTCCGTGCGACTTCCTTGCCCTTGCCCTTACTCCTACTATGACATCGCTCTACCTCACCCTCATAAAACAAAGCAACCACCTGTATCACTTCTTCATCAATGCCCTCACTGTCCGCCACCCCCAAACATAAGAACCTGAATTGTTTGAAAGATTTATGGTCTTCCAACCTGTATTGACAAGTCCCGCTCCACGTCTTGAAGAAACGAATAGCTCTGAAGGAGACGGCCGTAAAGCGGTAGCAATTGTTCCTGAGACCTCAATGTGGTGTATTCGCGCCCTAAAATGTTTGATGTGCAAGCTATGATGTGGAGTACGGTGATAAGCTGTGGTGCCATCTCTTCGCGATCTTGAAGTTGATGTCAATCGTCTGGTTTCCCCGCTAGAGCAAGGGCCTGCAGCGGACTGGGAAGCTAAGGTTGTGTGTGTCCATGAAAGATACAGATGCACTTACCTCGGACATTGGATATTCTGGTGGGGGGGATATAATGGAGGCGGAGAAAGAGATGTTTCTGGGCGGAATACCAACCCTTCGTGTGCAGACATTGTGGTTGCACAGATTATTTATTTATTTGCACTTGAGAAAGGCCACCCGCGTTGGCAGAGACCTGGTAGAGATGAGTGTGTTCAAGGAGGTGGAGGAGTTAACTCATTAATATTTGACAAACAATTACTTGATGTTAACATAGAAGACGGCGGCCCAAGCGTTTGTTCAGTGCATCATCAAAGCGGGAGATGACGAGACTTACCCTTGCAGGTTCGTGTCCGTCTGTTCCATCGCTCGATGTCTGGCCATGTTACATGAATGTGCCTTCATCTTTCATCTTCATCCAACGTTCAGATTCCCAAGCCAGAGACGCGATAGGTGGATAACAGAGCAATCTATCCTTGCTGGCAATATGTCATGTGTTACGTTGGGGCTCGATTCACGCCAAAAACCTAGTGCCATTGGACGCGCCGGCTATCCTTTCGAGTCTACTATACACAACGTTTTGAAGCGTTCCGCGAAGCGGATCTATTCATCATTACTCGTAAATTATGTTCTGCTGCGTGAGCTTGTAGTCAACGACACCCTCTGGGAACCACCTGGGAAACAAAGTGAATGATCGCGTTATATCAGTCATGAGATGCGACGCACAAATCAATCTCCTTCTTTGCATTCTCGACGGTATCGGAGCCATGGCAAATGTTGCGGCCAACAGCGAGGGCATAGTCACCGCGGATTGTTCCTGAGAAGCGCGTTCAGAGACGATAGATCGGACAAAGACGGTACACACCGGGTTGAGAGGCGAGGGGGTTCGTTGCGCCGAGCATGGCACGACCCGTCTTGACCGCATCAAGGCCCTCGAACACCATGCAGAACACGGGGCCGCCCTGCATGTACTTGATCAAGCCGGGAAAGAAGTCTTTTTCACTGAGGTCGGCATAGTCTGTAAAGTGTGAGCATGAACGTGATCAAAGTACAGATAGAGCAGAGGCACGTTTTTCGAGGTGCTCTTTGTGAGGGCGAGCGAGTTTGGCGGCGATGAGCTTGAATCCACGTTTCTCGAAGCGGGTGAGGATTTCGCCGACGAGGCCACGATCAACGCCGTCGGGCTGTTGAAGATGTTGAACTGGGCTTATCGGACGGAGAGATGAACTAATACCTTGACCATGATGTAAGTGCGCTCGTGGATGTTCTTGTTGGGAGGTGCCATGACTTGAGATCGCGATGGTATCTGGTCGAAAGATTTTCTGGGTATTTTCGATCTTATCAGCGAATTATATTTATTATTTATTTATTCTCGTCACAAATACGTACAAATATTGTTTCCGAGTAGACCCATTGGCTTGTTCGACAGAAAGTATAGACGGAACGATGAACGCGCTCGGGCCATCACTCGCTCCCTACATTCGCTCGTCCCGCTCGCTCAAGCGCATTGTCACTCCCATCGCCCAATGGTATGCCGACGTGATGGGTTACCGCCGCATGGGCCTAAAGTACGATGACCTCCGTGCGTGTTTAGTCTCTGCAATACTTGCTCACACTTATTGTTACAAAAATCAGAAATGGAGGAACTCCCTGAAGTGCAGAGGGTATGTCTCGCTCCAATTATCAGATCACTCGAGTCTTAAGAAGACACGCTATAGGCATTGGGACGTCTAACCCCCCGTGAGGCGTACGATCGAGCACACCGCATGAAGTTGTCGCTACATGCGAGCGCCGTTCACAAAGATTTGCCAAAAGAACAATGGGTCTCGGCGAAAGACGTATGCACAACGCTGTTCCCTCTTGGATTTTTCTTCATTCTGGCATTCCAGGACGTCCGCTACCTCAAGCCGCATGTCGAGTCTGTCATCAAGGAGGACGAGGAAAGGGCTGCCTGGGACAACATGACCGTTCGTAGAAAATAGACTTGTTCACTCGTTGTAGATGCCAACGACTATCGATATTCTTCCCTATGTCTGAACGTCTATTCGCGATTGTTCGGCACTAAAGTACATCGACTCTATCAAGCTTTTGAAAGCATACATATTTTACAAGGCCTTCTCGAGGGGAGAGACAACTTTGGTCCCCTTGTAGAAGCTGATCACTTTCTTGCCAACCTCAGCAATGTCTAAAGGAACAAGGTTAGCCTGAACGTCGCTATGCGAACGAGCATGCTTACTCGTGCCAGTAATACCAAATTTCTCGTAGACCTTCTTGTATGGGCCAGATGCTCCCCATCCCGGCAGGCCATATTGCTACAAAAAGTCTCAAGTATAACAATAACCACGGACAGACATCACTTGCCTCGTGACTGTACTTTTGCCATCCGACAGTCGACAACGCCTCCAAGGACAGGATTGGAGCACCACTCCTCAACACGCTCAGCCTGTATGCCTTGTCCTGTTTGTCGAACACGGACCAGCATGGCAAGCTCACGATACGGACTTGGACGCCCTCGGTTTTCAGCTTGCTTGCTGCCTCCAGTGCGATTGCAACCTCGCTCCCGCTGGCAACAATCGTCAAGTCCTCCTTACCCTCAACTTCGTAAAGAACATATCCGCCACGTGCAGCACGTTCAATCGAAGACCCCTCGAGGTTTGGAAGATTCTGGCGCGAGAGCGAAAGAATCGAAGGGGTCTCTCTGCTCTGAATTGCAACCAAGTAGGATGCAGAGGTCTCGTTCCCGTCTGCGGGGCGCCAGAAGTCAAGATTCGGGAGGGCACGGAAGTGGGCAGCAGTTTCAACAGGCTGGTGTGTGGGTCCGTCTTCGCCGAGACCAATGGAATCGTGAGTGGCTACAGTCACCTCGCATCAGCACCAGGATCAGGCACAATAGAATAGAATAGCACTCACCAACCCAGATCACCTGGTGCTTGCTCAGAGCCGATAACCTCACAGCACCAGCAGCATACGATACAAAGTTCTGTATATAAGTGAGACGCAAGCACGTACATCCCTGAAACCCACACACCAAGAAGGTCCCCACAAAAGGTATAATACCACCATAGGCTGCCAGACCATTGGCAATGGCTCCCATGGCATGCTCACGTACACCGTAACGAATGTAAACACCCGAGTAGCCGCCTAGGTTAGTGTCTGGGTGCTGGAAGTCGATAGTTCCCTTAGCCTTGGTCAAATTACTGCCGGTCAGATCCGCCGAACCTCCCAAAAGATCCGGAAGCTTCGATGTCAAGGCAGTCAGAACAATTTCCGAGTACTTTCGGGAAGCAAGCGCGGCATCACTGGGCTTGTAGACTGGCAATACACTTTCCCAACCATCCGGAAGTTTTCCGGCAATTCGACGCGTGAGCTCCGCATGCTCCTTCGGGTAAGCCCTGCCGTACTTGACAAGCAAGGACGTCCAAGCTGTCTCTAGCTCAGCCCCCCTGCGAGCGGCCGCCTTGTACGCCGCGTATGTCTCGTTTGGAACGTAAAATGTCTGATCTGTTGGGAAATTGAATTTGCTTTTAAGAGATTGGATATCGTCAGCCTTGAGCGCTATTTCATAGGTCAAATAGAGCCAGAAGGGCGACACAATTACGCAGCCACGTACGCGAGCCATGAACACCATGAGTGCCTTGCTGCTTGGAACCATACCCGATTGTCGTCCGGAGCCGAATAAGGGTGGGCTTGGATTTTTCCCGGCGGGCCGTTGCAATTGCATTGTACATCTCATCGAGGTCACTACCGCAACTAGCTAAGAAAAAGGACGCAGAGATAAAGAAGGTACATTACTTGTCGCCATCTTCAACAACAAGAACATGCCAGCCATATGACTGGAACCGCTGGCCGACGTCTTCAGTGAATGCAATAGCAGTATTGCCATCGATGGTGATATCTGTTCGAAAGGAACACATCAAGCTGTGACTAGCCGCCAGATAACCAAACTTACGGTTATCATCGTATATCTACGAACGCCAATGAGTATCATGAAGTTGTCCCACGAACACAAAGCGGGCATACAACGATGAGATTGCCAAGTCGCAAGTGACCAGCGAGAGATGCGGCTTCAGCAGCGACACCCTCCATGAGACAACCATCTCCGGTGAAAACTGTCAATGCGAACGTCACATAAATGAATGATCTGGACAACGTGGCACTGGCGCCTACCATATGTGTAGTTATCGATAAGGTCAAAGTTATCCCGATTGTAGACGGCACCGAGATGAGCCTGGGCCATAGCAAGGCCAACAGCGTTTGCAAAGCCTTGTCCAAGAGGGCCGGTGGTGACCTCGATGCCTGGGGAATGTCTGTCAGAATGCGGATAGAGGATTGGGATGAATTGCGCCACCATCGGTGTGGTGCGCCTCTGGGTGGCCAGGGGTTAAAGAGTCAATTTGCCTGAATCCCTTAAGGTCGTCCATCGACAGTTTGTAACCCAGAAGGTGTAACAGAATATATTGCAGAGCGCAACTAGGTTCAAGGATTGGTGAGACACAGTGAGCTTTGCCTACGGTCTACTTACGCGTGTCTTGAAACACAAACATAAGCCATGGATGGGACAGAATCAAAAGGAAGCTTACCCATTAGAAAGCACGAAGCGATCGCGGTTGAGCCACTGGGGGCTGCTGGGGTTTGCGTTGAAGAACCTGACGTGCCCTTATGAAGACAAAGATACAAGTACTAGGGAAAGATATTGACCTCGTAAAAAGAATATGAGCAACGGGGGCCATGCCCATGGGTGCGCCTGGCAAGATAAGCGAATGATGTGTGTGGGTATCAGGGCTTACCGGGGTGGCCAGAGTTGGCCTTGGCGACGACATCCGCCGCGAGAGTACGGATGGTTGCAATACAAGCAGCGTCAGTGAGGGAGAAGAGCGCCATGTCCGGTGGTGGTGGTACAGGAGAAAGAAGAAACGAGGAGTGAGTTGGGGCGGCTGAATAAATACATAAGCACTCATGAACTTTGATTGATCCTCTCTCTCTCACGCACATGCACCCACAGTTGTCCGATAAACGCGACGGTGAGCACCACAAACACGCAGTACAAGTAACCCTGACAGTACCACAGTATGTCGAGAATTCATCGACGCGTTAGACCTCTGCCATACTAGCAACTGGAAGCGCTTGACTGGGGGTTGCAACGAACAAAAGGCTGCCCTCATACAGTGTCTCCGCAAGGAGGTGAGCACCGCTGTCACGCCCGCTCCTGGTTTCTTTACGTCTCCAACAGAGTCGCGAGCGTTCTAGTCGCAACCGTGCTGCGGCTAAAGAGCGGCGTCTTAAAACGGAGCAAGTATGGAAGGAACTGCATGAAGATGATTAGATTACCCCTGGCTGCACCGGGGATCTCGCCTAGATCGACCACATGGTCTCAGTCATGCCCTGCGTGGTCCCTATCAAAAATCAGTTTGACAACCTCGTATCTGACACAGATTGGAATACTTTTTAAGCCTTGAATAATATTTGTCTCTTAGTGTTCCCGCCCTTCATGCTCAGCACGCAGACAAAAATCCCCTTTCAACGCCCCTCTGTTGAGCTGGCTTCGTCGTCCCCGCATTCCAGTGGGGAGAAAAGTAGTAATCATTCTCCGTCTCTTCAACATGAGCCATCTCTACCCGTGGACGATGTGCCCGATGGTGGATACGGATGGGTGGTTGTCGCTGCCTGTAGTCTCATCACGTATGACCTCGTCCTCTACTTTTGATCGTCCTCAGTCATGTTGCTCAATTTCAGGGCGTTCTATGTCGGAGGATTCTACTCTTGGGGCGTGGTCCAAGCCGGGCTTGCAAGCGAAAACTTTGCTCAGGACTCCACGCTCGCCTTTGTCGGCTCCTTGGCCGTATCCTGGGTTGCAATTGGTGCCGTGCCTAACTCTTGGGTCATCCACTCCCTTGGTGCTCGGAACGCCGCCATTTTGGGATGCTTTTTACTCGGATCTGGCTTGGTTTTGAATAGTTTCAGTGCAAAGAGTATCGGCGGACTTTTCTTTACTAACGGCATCATCGTCGGTCTAGGAAACAGCTTATGTTTCCTGGTATGTATTTGTTTCCCCCTGTCCTGTTTATCTAAATTATACCTTCACCAGGCTTGTGGAACACTTCCCGCTCAATGGTTCAAGCGCAGACGCGGTCTCGCCAATGGCTTGGTGTTTGCGGGTGGTGGTCTTGGTGGTTGCATCCAGAGCATCGTCATGCAACTCATCATCGACAAACTCGGAATTTTATGGACGTTTCGAATTATGGGATCAGTCACCCTCGTCATGACTATACCAGCCGCCATGTTACTAAAGGAGCGCCACACTTATGTTACCGCAAAGCTCGACTGGTATCACTGTTCCTTGACGTCCACAACGCACTTGAATTCACCTCTCCCTCAGGATGTTATTCACGGATCTGAAGTTCGTGCTGCTATACCTTGGATCTTTCATCGCGACGTTCCCCCTCCTCGTGCCCCCCTTCTTCATACCCTTATATGCGTCGTCCATCGGGATCTCCGGAAGCTTGGGGTCAGTGCTTCTCGCACTGTTCAATATTGCTTCCGCACTCGGCCGTGTTGGGTTGGGCCACTTGTGTGACGTGGTCGGTCCCCTGAGCAGTCTGACCGCTGCCATCATTCTGAGCGCCATCAGTATGCTCGTGATCTGGCCCGAGTCCAACTCTCTCGCGCCGTTCGTCGTCTTCATCCTCATCAACGGCTTTGGAAACGGGGGCTTTTTTGCTGCGATGCCAAGTGTCGTTGCCCACGTTTACGCCACCAAAGTGCGGGCTGCCTTTGCACTGGTTGTTACTTCGTGGGCCGTCGGGTACATCATGGTGCGTGCTGTGCGGACACGTCGGATCGGTCACATGGTTTGACTATCTCTCGATCGTAGGGCGCCCCTGTCGCCGGCTGGATACTCGAGTCCTATGGCGGAAGTGCGGGCGATGTCGCAGGCCGCGCAGCATATCGGCCCGTGATGTACTATGCTGGCTCGATGTCTCTGGGCGGTGCGCTTTTCGTCTTGGGTGCTCGACATATTTTTAGCGGGCGGCTCTTCGCTTTTGCCTGATCCACATGGATCCTGCTCCAAATGGATGGTATATAGATTTTAGGCTCCATGCTCTCCGGAACCACTTGGTTATCCCAGCTTTCCACGCGGCCTCTAGTTGAAGGCGGTGAAAGGATGCGATCTTCCAAAAAAAGTCTTTCACATATTTGATGGACCATTCTACCGAAGTACAGGAATGTAAGAGTAGTTTATTAGAGGTACACATGTCAGAGTGCATAAAGGCAGGGTAGAGTAACAAGTCGTAGGGCTATGTCTGATCCGGTCTTGACCTTGAGGAGGAAAACAATCCACCAACGACACTCGACATCGTCTCCGTGATCTGGCGCTGCTGCGGCTGGGTGTGTTTGACGAGGAACAACCGAACATTGGTCGAGTTCCAAATCCCAAGAGGTGACATGCCATGAACGTAGATCTCGCCCCAGATCAGAGAGGTAAGCCAGATGACGGAAGCATCCGACCACTAGGTGAAAATTAGTAAGATAGAGATCGGCAGATGGCATACGAACCATGAATCTGCGAGGATGTACTTGAGGCGTCGGTGGAAGGACGTCCACAAGTGTTACACTTTGAAGGAAATCCGTGATCGAAGCGGCAGTGTTCGCCTTTTGACGGCCCGCTTGTAAATTTTGAACCTTGGGAAGTAGCTCCGAGATGACCAACATTACTGTATCGAGAGGAAGGCTTTACGGGGATGAATATGATCAAACGACTACCAAGGAGATCAAACACGTACCCTTGTTGCCAAGAAGTCACCTAATGCAGTCACATTGAGCATCGATTGTGTGATGTCGCAAACGAACTTACCCATTCCTGAGTGGGGGCGAAGCCGTTGCGTCCAATGCCAGCATTCACAAGTCGCTCAGTGCTGCTATTCGCCTCCAACGAGACGGATCCTCTTTCCCTCATCTTTCCCTTGGCCTTTTCGGAAGTCGGGGTATCAGGTGCACTCTCGCAGCTCTGTGGAATGACGATGGTCCCTTCCTCGTCCTCTCTGCTTGGATCTTGGGATGACTCCGCCGCCCGGTCAAGCATATCATCCTCTTGCTGTAGCAATCGGACCTTTTCTGCATGTGGGTCCCCGCTCTCGAGGTCATCTTCTTGGCTGCTGGGACCTTTCTTGCCGCGTTCTAACCGAACGGCTTCCTCCCTGGCAAGCTCGACACGGTTGATCTCGCGTAGTGCGCGAGCCAGTGTAAACGTGCCAAGCTCTTGGAAGATATTGTGTGCAGTGAGAATCCCATACAACAGATTCGGGTTGTCTGATAAATGATGAAATACCACCGAGTTGAATACCTCAAGCCTAGACAGATGTGAGGAAATTAAATGAGATGAAAAAATATGCTCACATGAAAAAGAGCAGCCTCGGGTGACTCTCGTCAGAAAGGAGAAAACGTGGGTTTGAAAACGACTTGAACATTTGAATGAGCCGCGTCGATGAGACGACCGAGAGGTTCTTGAAGTGTGGCGCAGCATTTGAGAGGGCTATGATAAGAGCAGGATATAACGAGTTGAGCGTTCCTGATGTCGTAGCTATCATCGAATATATGGCCTGTATTACTCTAAGTGGCTGCGATCAACCCTAGACGGCTTCGATAACGCACTGTTATCATGAAATCGGCAGCCGTTCCAGGGGTTGCCCATTTTGCAGGTATCGAGACCTTGATGGGGGCAGAAAGTTTGTTTCCAAACGCAGGTTCGGCCGACAGGGTCTGGATAACATAAGTCAAAGCACGGCAGAGCCCGTGTTGCTCTGAACAGTGTGGTGAAATTTAGCCTGACATCATGATAATTTCTGACGTACGAGGTTTGTCTTTGATGTCTAATCCATAGCATAACAGGTTTGCCAACACGTCAGTTGCTTTGTCGGAGTCCAAAAGATATGCTCGAAATTTCTGGATTTCAGGAATGAGCGGTTGCAGAGTAACATTCACGATTCTAACCTTGTTCAACTCGATCATCTTCCAAAACAAGATGACTAGGGGCGGTCAGATCAGTCACAGATGTCATTGAACCACGTACTCGTCTCAGGCATGTAGGGCACGGACTTCCTGGAACCCGGAAGCAGGTTGTTCACGACAGCAAGCTGTTGCTCCAAAACATGCGTGATACCATCAAGTATGAATGCAAAGTCTTGCGTACGATGCTGGACAGGAGTCAGCCCACATTCCGTGTGTTGATAAATAGACTCGCCAACTTTGCCAAGAAGTACCGAAATGCATTCGTTTTGCTCGTCGGTACTGAAGTGATAGCCTCTCCGTGGCCCGAGGATGCATCACGAGCGGGACCACTTTGAAAATCAAGTAAAACGCAAAGTACTTGTAGACACATGCCCACGAGTGCAGTCCTCGAGTCTTCTCCTTTAAACACGAGGTGATTATATGGCACTTTGCCTGCCATGCTTGCAATTGTGACGTTCGTCGATTTCGACGAGTTTATGACTGTGTTAAGCAAGGAGCACAACAACGTCAAGACATCTCGGCGAGGTGTCTTTCGGACCACGTGGAGGGTGTAGAAGGAGGGTTTACTGAACAACGACCCAGGAGAGACATACATTTGACGTGACAATAAAACGAGGAGCAAGCGCAGAACCTCGGTTTTATTTGAGTCGTATTGCGTACTCGGGCCCGGATCGGTTGTCGTACCAACACCTTTCTCCCTACAATCGAGTCGTCATGGGTGAATTGAGCAGGAACTCGAGGAAGCGCACCAAATAACATAGTTAATCTTGTAATGGTCGACTTGTATTTTGGTAGGTAAAGTGAACCCACAGCAGAATAAAAGGTCGTTTATACAACTGAAGAGTTTTTCTCCTAGAGATGGCAAAAGTATCTTGTCTGCTCTTGGTGTGGATTCTTGTTGGCCCTGGGTGCTCGCCCTCGCTTCGTCACTATTTTCGCCTCCATCTTCGTCGTCGTCGTCGTCTTCGATCACAAACTGTGCCATTTCTTCACCGTGTGGTTGATTTTCGTTGTCAGCTTCTACTTTCTTCCACAAGACTTCCAGCTCGAAGGCATTTGATTCACCCTCGACTTCGAAGACGACAGGGAGTACCCTTTGGAGGACTCGGATAGCATTCAACACCTCTTTCGTGGCATTGCGTTCGGTTGTGACGGATTTGATGAGGGACGTTGCATACGAGGCTACGGAGACACCAGATGGGGAAGGGAATGTATGGTCCGAAACCAGATTGAACAACCGTGAAGTGAGCACTCGTATCAAGGTAGCGACGTTCTCAGGCGCGTCCAGCATTGCACGACGAACTAATTGTGATATTGAGAGCCAGAGCGCATGGAGTGCACGGTATCGACGTACTGTCATGTGGTGACACGAGCGAGAAAACATCTGAAGGGGTGTCAAACAAGACAAAGTACTGCAAACGTTGAGTCGCGGTATCGGAGGGCAAGAAGATGACAGACCTGGTCCCAATAGCTATCGTTCTCTGCAATGTTCTGTTTCGGGCCAGTAACGAGGTGATGAGTGTGTCACGGAGGGAGAACGCACCCTTGTGGATATTAGCTTAGATATCCCTCCTGGACGGCTGCGAAATGCTAGCTTGGCTTCGTCCGATAAAAGGCCCAGGGGCGCGGTGAGTTTCTGAGGAAGGTTCGCGAACATTGCCCAAGGCTTGAACTGAACGATGGGTGGCAGAAATGACAGCTTTCCCTTATACACATCGCATTGCCACCCAAGTTATAGTACTACGGTTACAGGCACTTCAATCTGCCACGATTAGTCTTGGATATTTTGAAACAAGGGTCAGTCGTGTTGTGAGATGGGCGTCCGCCCAAGTTTTACAATGGCATTCAGCTGCTGGAGAAGTTTTGGTTTCCACTGATGCTGACACACAGTCGTCCGAGTTCTTCGACTCTATACACGAGTTGCCATGGCAGATATCTAGTTGCGAGGGAACCTAGCTACCGATGGTGACCGGACGACTCGAGATTTTCGGGGACACTTCAACACCGTTGCCAATTTAGATACACATGCAATTAACAGGTCTCGTGAGTCCCCGAACGCGAACAAGTACCTAGTTCAATCATCCACTAGAACTCGATAACTACCTCCCGTTCGCCTTTATACACATCAACTTGATGGCCATTGCCAAGTGCCGTCCCACCATTTATGTGTTTGACGACTGGATAATCACCGTGCAAGGTCACGGAGGAAATGGTGGTGGAATCTTCCACGACCCGAACTGATATTCCGCCCGACGACCTTGCAACATGGACACCGTCGGCCACTGTTCCATTGGCAGGGGACAGTGCGACAGCGGATTGGGTCCCTTCTGCAAACTCGTACAGGTGGATCTCGACACCTTGGTTGAGTGCGTAATCGGGACGACCTTTTCCCGACGCACCCAAGCACAGCACGCTGTTGGGCCTGACCCAAACCGGTATCTCGTCTAGCGGAACCCTTTCGTGCACCCACGTTGGACCGACGATGGTGCGCTGTGGGTCAAAAAATGATGTCCAGCGACCAGCGGGGATGTAATACTCTGATTCCTCCTCTTGAGGCACGAATACAGGAGCAACGAGTAGTGAAGGGCCGAGCATGTATTGGCGATCAAGATAATGCGTCGTCCTATCCTCTAAAAATTCGAGGAACATGGCACGCGGAAGCGGATGCCCGTTGATGTGGGCATTGACGGCCTGAATCAATAGTCCGTAAGCCATAATCTGCCATCACGACGAAACTGACTTACATGGGCATAGATGTATGGCATGAGACGATGCTTGGCACCAAGCAATTTCGACATACTCTTTGCAGCATCTTCGCCGTATTGCCAGGGTACACGGTAGGAGGATGATCCGTGCAGTCTCGAGTGGGAAGAGAAGAGGCCGAAGGCTACCCAGCGTTGATAGATATCCGGGGGTGGGTGCCCCTAGAGGTAGCGATGAGGAGCTATTCTTGTTAATTCCGTCCTGGAACGCGCACCTCAAATCCTCCAATGTCATGAGACGCAAAGCCAAAACCAGATAGTGTCAAGCTCAACGCTCCGCGAAGGGCCTCCGCCATAGCTTCAAATGTGGATTCACAATCTCCACCCCAATGCTTGCAAGAAAGTGAGTGACTTGTCGAGCACACAGAGGACATGACAGCATACCACGGGGAATCTGTCGAAAAGTATCAGCCCTCCATAGATTTCAGATTCATAACCGTTCTACCTTTGACCACCAGCCGCTGAAGCTCTAGCGAATACCACTGCCTCACCTCTTCCAAATCTCTTCTCTAGTAGCTTGAACACTAACTCATTGTATGCAACCGCATATGTGTTGTGCATTCTCATCGAATCCGAACCATTATGATACTTGACATTGGCATGTGGAATGCGTTCCCCGAAGTCCGTCTGCAACAGGTGTCAATGATGCGCTACAGGTACGAACGAGACAAACCTTAAACGTATCTACACCAAGATCAAGCAGAATCGAAAGTTTGTTGGTGTACCATTGACACGCTTCTGGGTTTGTGACATCCAGTATTGCAAGCCCAGGCTGCCAGAGATCCCACTGCCAAGTGGTACCATCCGTTCGCTTAATGAAATACCCACCCTTTACACCCTCTTCAAATATCGGAGAAAGCTGGGAGATGTAAGGATTGACTAACAAACGGTCATTAATTGCAACCAGAGCGCAAAGCTATCACTCACTCCAGACGCAAATCTTGACGTTAAACTTGTGCTTGATGTCGGAGAGGTATGTCCCGGGGTCAGGGAAGTTTTCAGGATCAAAAGTAAAAGAACACCTGGAGCAAGTATGACTCCGCCTCCGAGGGGTCTAGAAGGAAGAGCCTACCATTCGTATTGCTTCATCCAAAAGCAGTCCAGGTGGAAAACTCGGACATGGCAGTTGCGATCTTGCATGCCTTGCAGGAAGCCCGCTACAGTCTCTCCAGAATATGATGTTAAGAACGACGTGGAGAGCCAAAGGCCAAAGGTCCAAGACGGAAGTAACCTGAAGCCGTAAAGTTGGACTAGGTTAGATCGAACACCAACAGGAAACTCACGCTGGTCGCCCAGTCATACGAGTATATCGCTCCAGAATCTAAATAGGTCATGAGCTTGAAAGGAACACAAACAAAATTCCTTGAAATAACTGACGTCCAGAGGCTTTTCGCCATAAATGATGAAGTATTCCAGGGATTCCGCAGCGACACTGACCCCCACTCTGCTTACTTTTTCACTTCCGACCTCTACCTCAACTTCGCCTGGATGGTTGATGAACACGCCATAATTCCGGTTCGTGATGTAGAATGGAACGCATTTATAGGCTTGTTCACTTGAAGTACCTCCGTCTCTGTTCCACACGCTGATAGCTTGTCCTGCTTCAATTGAGTCCAGGATTCACGTGCACAAACCTGGCTCTCACCGTTCTTGACAAACGCCCCAAATTGCTCGCCGAGTCCATAGATAAGTTCCCCCGGTGAAATATTGAGTTCAGAATGAATGTAGCGGACGCTCTCCGGTGGGTGTGCCGGGAGAGGGTTCGAGCTTGGATCAAGTGCCAGACATGAGCTGTTCGCTGCCGTTCCAATGGTCCATTTGTATGGGACATCGAAGATTCCCTGGTGTTTGGAGCCCGCTGCAGTCAGAGTGCGGAGAGAATCCTTGAAAGTGATGGTGTATGGATTCTGGGTGATCTCCGCGGTGAGCCCACCCGTGGACAAGGTAGTGGCTGTCTCCGACTTGGATAACGAGACGTCTGGAATGGGAGGGACATCGGGAAATAAAGGGATGACAGGATATTCTTCCTTATGCTTGAAGTGGTCAATACGGACACCGATGACGCCCTGAGTTGGCGAGTGGACCCTGACATTCAGCAGCGGACCTGCGGATACCAGGGAGATACAATTTTGCCCTCTGGTTTTGGTTGGGATATAACGCACCTCCGAGAGTATCTCCTCTATGCCTGATAGGCCGTGTGGCTACCTGAAGGGAGACACCATCCGATTCGGTTTTCAGCTGCGTCACCTGTAAACCGTAGTGCGCTTTGACGCCATGCTTGAGCAACCAAAAACCGTCGTTGAACTTCATTGAGAGTGAATCAAGAGACGGCGATCGTCGCGACTGTGTTCTTTAAAGCAGACAATGCTATGGAGCATCCCATGACCTTGCGCCGCCAAAAGGAAGTGTCACATGAAGGGTCAGACCGTCGTCAGAGTGTGATACCAGTGTTTCAGCACGATTTGTTCGTTCCTAGTTGGCTGAAATTTGGGATCACCTGTCGGCCAGAGTGGTCGGTATATCCCGAGAGGCACCTTCGCTCGATACCTTTACGATGCGAGTATCTCATCTCCTTCCTCTTGTCTTCCCCTTCCTCGTGTCCGCGTCCTTTGCGGACCAACAAGTGGTTTTGCCGCCGAAAGAACCTTTCTGGAACTCAGTATTTACACCAATCATGACCGGAAAACCTACCCTAACCGATCTTCTCACTATCGAATCCTCTGCGAGCATCTATTTCTCCTACGCGCGCGAGACGGAATTTTCCACCGAGTTCAGTGCGGCGGACAGCCAGCTGACGTTGCTCGTCCCAACAAACAAGGCTGTCATGGCTCTCCCGCGAAAACCGTATGCGTAACGTTCACAAGTGGAAGCGTTGATCTGATTTGAATGTCGAATGTTTCGTATGCAACTTACAGACATCAAGGGGCTGTTGAGCCGGAGATCGAGATATCGGAGCAGCAGTATGACCAACAGTCAAGACGCAATGTCGAGCGTTGGGTGGCCGCGCATATCATTCCCGTGAGCCCCACAGTTGAAGTCTGTCCGCGCTCGCTCATGCAATTTCAGTTCCGTGTTTCCTTTTCCGATGGTCCGGTGACTTATGATACTTTGTTGGACGGCAAGTCCGTTGTGTTCAACCCAGTGCCCGGAAAGAAGGACTCGCCAGACTGGTCAAGGGTCACTTTGGAGGACGGTATACGCATCGTTGGAATGAAAGAAGTGGGAAGTTTCCCTTAGATTTATTGACAAACTGACGCGATCGTAGGGAGAAAACGGCGTGATATATATGATTGATGGTACCATCAAGCCTAATTAAGCTCAACTATATGGATTGTCCGTATAAACGTGATGATTGCGAAGTCGCTTTTCAGAATACTTATGTTAATTGAAACCGATCTCTTTTTTGATCAGAGTCGCCGGATGAACAGCTCGAGGGAGGTAACTGTACTTCATAATACAGATTCTCTAAACAATAAAAGTGACGATGTTCATTGCAAGCGGAAAACACTCGTGTCAAATGAACAACGGTGAGCCATCCCTATTTTTGTTTGGTTGACAGCCTTTGGCATGTTTGTCGCTGGCGTCTATCTGATGGCGCTGGCGATAATCAGCGAACATGTTGGACCCTGCAAGGTTTCCGCTGTATCCTCTTGTTCTCCTGCTTTGTAAGCGGTTTGTTCTACATCCATGGCGACTCCTTCAGGATCGGTGGACCCAATCCCGGCCGATAGACGGGTGAGTACTGTCTACGTCACGAAATAAGGACAGCGTTCAAAATTACTTCAAGGCGATCTTCGATGAATTCGTCTACAACCGCTTACCCCGACACTTGCTTCACGTTAAAACTAGTATTGGGAATCTGGAAGACATCGAAATCGAGATCATCTCAGGCGCTCGGGTCCCTTCGATCTTTAAAGAAGAGCTGACGACCATGTTTCGCCGCGACGAAACTCATAAAATGACCAAGATCCAGGTCATGTCTGGGCTTGAGGATCTTCTCAGGTTCGCCATCTTCTCTCATCGGTGGTTGCAGGAGGGTGAGCCTTCGCACCACGCGATCGACTCCTGTCGCCCGTTCACCAAGGGCTACCACAAGCTCGTTAGCTTTTGCCAGAGGGCTGCGCAATTTGGGTGCAGGCTTGCTTGGTCTGATACCTGTTGCATCGATAAGACGAGCAGCGCGGAGCTCGACGAAGCGATCAGGTCCATGTTTCGTTGGTACCGTTTTGCACATGTGTGCATAGTCCATCTGTCGGACGCTACAAGCATTTCGTTTGTCGAGTTGGAGAAGGACGTGTGGTTTACGCGAGGGTGGACGCTGCAGGAGCTCCTTGCGCCCAAGAGGATAAAGTTTTATGGCAAGGACTGGAATAGACTTACCAATCTGGAGAATGACATGGATCACGAGGAGCTCATGGGCAGCATATCTCGGATCACGAGCATCCCTATCGATGATCTTCGTGATTTCAAGCCGGGTACGAATCGCATCCGCGAGCGCATGTCGTGGGCGTCGGGGAGGACGACGACGCGCACGGAAGATATCGCATACTCGCTCATCGGTATCTTTGACGTCAACTTGCCGATCGCATATGGGGAGGGAACCTGGGCATTCCATCGACTGATGGAAGTCATCATCCACCGATGTGACGAATGGGGTATCTTTGCATGGGCAGGATCACCATCCACGCACCACAGTCGGACGAGCGCGGTCCCTCAATCGCCCGCATGTTACCATCTCATCGACGTTGGATCCTTTCCCGATGAAAGGGAAATGATTCACGGGGACGTCACCTTCATATTGTCCCGCCAAGGTTTACAGCTGTGCGTTATGGTCGCCATCGGGGACATGGAGGGGAGGGTGAATGCGAGCGGGGTAGAAGACTACGAATTTACCGTCAAGCAAAGTTACGCCGGCCCTACGTTTACAACTGTCGCCGTTCAGTCGTCCACTCCCATCGACGTCCAAGGAAATCAGTGGGCGATTGGCATCCTCAACTATCGTGCGGTTGAGCCAGAGGGGAAATATGGAAAACTGGAGGGTGAAAAGTCGTACGTATGCTTTCTTCTGCGTCGTTTTGAGGGTACTTGGACGAGGGTACCCACCGACAATATTCTCATCGTGGATACCTTGTTTAAGGATGAGAGTAGGGAACCCCTCCATAGATTGTGGTTGTGAATTAGTGGCCTCATTCTTACTATACTTACAACAGCTGCTTTGAAGACCGCATAATTTACAACGTCTTGTTCTCAATGACAGGAAGCGCGGAATACCGCTCTGTTTCGAGCCAAGTACACAGTGATACCAGTCAATTGCTGGTTCAAACGGAACCTACTAAGAGCGGAGATGTCCGAACTGGTGGCACGTGTTGACCGACAGCTCATATTAACCCTCTCACCTCCCCGCCATTCTCTCCTCGCGGGTGCCCCGCCTTCGAAATACCCTCGTGAGCGTACTGAATCGAAGTTCTTGCTGATAGTCGTTATCGGCGGTGGGTTCTAAATTCTGATTTTCGTTGACGCACGAACTCATGTTCTCCTTAGACGCTGATCTGTTTCCCTTCAATGTACCACGGATTCGCCCTTCCTCCTGAACCCCATCCCTCACCTCATTCGCCTGATGGCAAGCAGATTGTCTCTGGCTCTTTGGACAACACCATTAGGGTTTGGGATGCAGCCGCTCGTCAGACTGTTGCAGGTCCATTCCAGGGGCACATAGGTTCTGTCAACTCTGCTGCCTATTCACCTGATGGCAACTTTGCAGCCTCATGATATCCAATCAGTTTCGTACTGTTGCACATGATTTGTCTTTGCCCTACTCCCCACGTTCCACGAGTTTACGATAATCCATAGCAGTAGGGCCGCTGATACCGCCTTTTTTCCGTCATTATTTGCATACTACATTCTGTATCACAGAACATGTAACAAATTTCTGTACAATTGCAGACCGCTCAATACTTTGTATGGATTCATGGCGTTGACCACCCTGAGCTAACGCGCCTTAGTACAACTCGTCATGACATCCTAATCGTCGATGAATGAACGAACTTTTATGCCATGTAGGCGGCATGTTGTCACGTACTTGATGAGATCGACTCGACCACTGAGTGTTTAATTAATATGCCTCAAATCTATGACCGATACATTTTCAATTCCTCTCCACTCTAAGTACCGTTAGCATCACCTGCGCCATTCGTCAGTCGATGGTATTGAATGCAACCCGTCAACGGATTCAAAGATCTGCCCATCCCGGGTCCAATCCTTCCCAAACATCCCATTTCCTGCCACCAAGCCACCGCCCAATACGCTGTCGATCGCGCCGCTCCTGTTCCTCCGAATCCCCATCGTGGTCGTCGAGTACCCCTTTCCCGGCATCCCCCCCTTCCCCATCCCTCCGTCCAAACGCCAACACGGCCCACCCGATCACGATCATCCCCGGTGGCCGCTGTTCCCCTACATTCCCAAGCGCACTTTCCACATCTTGCAGCGTTGATACGAGCACCCTTTGGTCCGGCATCGAGCCGCGCTCCACGATCCCAATCGGAATATAGGGCGGGTAAGCAACACCATCCCGTCGCCCTCCAGGTTCTGTCGCCACAAGCGCGCGCACGACATCGCCGAGCCGCGCGACGCCCATGAGCACGAGCACGGTGCGTGCGCGGTCGTAGCCGGGGAGAGAAACCGCTCTGCCTTGGCGCCCTACGCCTGTACAGACAACAAAGGATTCGGCTACGCCACGGTGAGTGACTGGGATGCCGGCGCACGCGGGTGCGGCGAGCGCAGAGGACACGCCTGGAAGGAGGAGTGGAGCATACCCGTGCGAACGAAAGTAGGCGAGTTCTTCGCCGGCGCGGGCGTAGACTATCGGGTCGCCTTGTTTCAGCTGGTTGTGTGTATTAGTATACGGGCCCGGAGGGAATGTTTTACAACGATTGATACATACTCTGACAACGGTCTGACCCCGGTTGGCAGCCTCCACGGCGGCTTCCATCATTTCCAATTGCGCGCCGTCCGCGTTCCCAGGGAACTTGCGCGCTATGCGCACTTCAACGTGCCGTGGAATGAGCTCAAGGACAGGTTCTGGAACAAGTTTGTCGGAGAGCACAATGTCCGCATGTTTTGTCAATGCCGTGTGGGTTGCGAGAGTGAGAAGCGACGGGTGGCCTGGTCCGGATCCAGCGAGAAAGATACGGCCTTTCGTGTGTTTGGAACAAGTAAGATCAAACCCATGCTGAGATTTTGTTTCGTCCGCGGAGAGCAGGGGAACAATCCCTTCATGAGAGATTTTACCACCAAGGATCTCGTTCATTTCATGTTCTGTCATAGCCGCGAGGCGCGATATGGGCCAGTACTCGCTGACCTGGACGACCCACCTCAGTTGTCGTTTGGTGGCCTCAGCTTTGCTCTCTTCGGAGGAGGTTCTGATGGGGACGGGACGGTTTGGCGTCGTCCCTGTGTCGTCTTCGCACTCGCTGTCCACCAGAGTTCCGTTTTCCTTGGCTGATTTCTTTGCCATTCTTCTGAGCTGCCCAATTTTAGTCAAGGCGGTTCCGACGTCCTTGGGTAACCTAGCAATGATCTCTCTCCGTATTCGCCCCGCAAGCCTACATCCTTGTCCGTTTGTGGTTACGCCGATCTGGAGGGAACTCTTTGACGACGAAACGGGATCAACAAGACGATGTGTCGCCGTGAAGGAGAAGTCGCAGAGTTCTGGCATGTCTGCGACATTAATGGGAATGTGGTGAGCGCGACATATTCTCGCGAGATGGGTTGCCCGGAGATGCGTGAGCGAAACAAAAGGCGAGGTTGAGATAGTGTCAGTGACGCATACTAGGGATACCGGGGTATTCGCGAGATAACAGTCCAAGGCGGTAACGTCGCGATTGTTAGTGGTAGTTGTGGAGGATATGGGATCGGCGAGGTGGTCCCAGTCGATCACCTCGAGTTGTCTGTTCTCGGCTCTCCATTTGAGCTCCTCGCAAACGGTTCCAAGACCGCCATTCACGAGAACTTTGACGGCGGCGTCGGCCTCGAGCGCAGCAAAGGCCCTACTTGCTGCCAATGCGTCACCACCGACAATGAGAATGGATTTGGTGTGCATCCTGAACGAGAGCAAGAGAGACGCCCCGCCCGTTGGTGGTGGAAATGGGTCCATGGTCGTCGTATCTGAAGAACATTTTTTCTCTGCTGCTGTCTTATCGCTGGTCCCTGAAGCAAGTATCCCTCGATTACGTCAACTAGTAGATCGGCCGAGACGACGTTTCGTCCGCCCACAGGCGTTTGGCTAGAATTTCTACCTTCAGAGCTCCCCAGCGATCGCTAATCAAAATGAAGATGGGCCAATCTTCGTCGGGAAGACTAGCGACTACGAAATGGCCTCGTTGGATGAGCAAGACTAGAACGAATCTTACTGTAGACCAGAAGTGAGAACTGCCTTACCCCAGGATGACTCTAACCCGTAACTTGAAAGCGGTCTGGCAGGCGATTTATAGACCGGCAAGATATTCCTTCACTGCCTAGCACAGTGCAATTCTGCAGGAACATCAAAACCTTCCATACTGGCGATAGCCTCGTCTTCAATTTCCAAGAGGCTCGCCATCCACGGCCCACGCCCTTCTTTGTCGCATGACCTCGAGAGCCAATGTGGCAAAGAAAAAAAAAGTCCAACGCCGCTCGGCAAGCAAGTTGCGCGGTTTCATTCCTTCTCGCTCGTCAAATTCGCTCGATAGCCATGAACCGACGCCCTACTAGAACACCCATCTAATTCAAGTCCTGGTCCGTTCCTCGGGAGCTGGGTGGCGCACGAATTGACAACAAGTTTGTCCAGTCAAAGCCAACTGCGCCTCTCAGCCACGCCACGCGATGACTTTACCGATCCTGCGACCCCCACAACACCAAATTTTCCAACTTCTACTGCCAGACGGACCATGGGGCAGTGGTTTTTGCAGGCATGTGCTCGAGGAGGTCACGCGGCTTGCCCGCCGACGGACGCCCTGCAGCACAAACATTCAAGATTTGTTGCAAAGCCCATTGTGTTCCATTTTTGTGCATTACCACCCCGTCCCTACCGTATCGGCAACATGCACAATGTCCACAATTTGTGGTCATCTACGCTTTGACAACTGCAATATGATATAAATTTGAGGGTAAGCCCCTGTTTTCTATCCATCGTTCCTCAGACAATCTCTGCTTCCCACTCAGCTAACTTCATATTCTATTCTCTCCCTTGTCATGTCCAGCGTCGACTATGTTGGCACTAACAATGTTGTGCCCCAGGGCTGGTCAGTTTCCCAGTGGGTGTGTAGCATTGCGTTTACCGAGAAGCACCCATATTGACAAGATTCACTTATATAACAGCACCTTACTCGCACAATCAACCCACCTATGCATCCTGCAGCCATGAACAAGAAAATGCCAAATGACTACACGTTGCCGGATGGACGGACGATCGAACATGTCACGGGCCGCCCACCACATCTCAGCCCACCCCAGGACTCGGGCACCATCCCCCCGATCACGTTCAGCGTCAACGGATGGCCGGGCGTGCGTGTGAGGGATATCTTGAAGAGGGGCGCGATCGTCGACGGCGCAAACGACGCGGTGTTGGCCCATCTCGGGTGGAGGTCGATCGTAGTGAATCTCAAGGTCAGGACAAGAGATTTCTCACCATGTTCGTTGTTCTGATAACGACCCTCACAGTGGCCCGGGTATGAGTGCAGGAGTCATGGTGACCCTATGCTTTCAAGGATGGACGTACAGCCATGTGGGATGGCTATCACGCGTCAAAAGCTTGCCAGAGATATCTGTGAGCTACTCTCTAGCTTCCGCGAGGCCGTTTGCGATCCTGTGGGTATTTATACACATCCGACTTCCTATTTTCAACGAGCGCACCCAGAAAAAGAAATATCACATTTCCCCCGAATGCGAAAAATGGGCGTTGACCGCTGGCCAGGAAGGCATTCGACCGGACGACGTTGTCTTATTCTCCGTTCATTACTACCGAAACACCTGGGTACCCGAGTTCTATGTGCTTGTATGAGGGACTCATGGGCGTGCATCCTTTGCCACTTATTTTCCAAGCATTAACTAACTTTCGTTCGCTGAATTTCCCCCTAATGTTATCTGTATTTTATCCGCATCTTGGGATTTTTTTCTGCATACGCCGCATTCACTCCATCTATCGCATTTTAGATCCATTGCATTGTATTTTGACACTAACCCACGAGTTCATCGCATAGAATTGAATGTAGAAACACTTGGCAGCGCTTGTACCACCCTTTTTCCACGAACGCGTTCAGCTTGGGAATGCCATTTATTCTGACGGAATCCAAGTTCCCATGCATTGCCTCGCAGTGTTCTCCGATGGAGGACAGCAGCAAATTCATCGCTTCGGTGGTGAAGCAAAGACCACAGCCGTGATCAATGACCTCTCTGGATCTTGAACCAAGCTACAGGACAGACAGGGAATCCAAGGTCGTATGATTGCATTCGGCAATAAACGGGAAGATGCACAGTTGCGCGATGAATAGACTTCACCACCACGATTTGAGCCACCCCCGCTGTGGGGGAGACGCTTGCTCCAGGGCTTCTTTCTCCCGTTCCATTCTCCTGGCGAGTTTTTCCGCTTTGATGCGGGCTAATTCGTTGCGTATGGCCTCCTGGTCGGTAAGGAGGCGCTGGATAGTGTTCTGTGAGAGGACGTCCAGCAAAGCCGGTCATACATACGCGGTTGTATTCATCGACGCGAGGAAAGAGACGTTCCTTGTACTGGGAACATGAGTTATTAGTGGTTGCAAGTACGTCGGAAGCGCACCGGAAGGACGTGGTCGTGGTACCATTGTGGGTCACCAAAGTGCAACAGGGCGACCACTGGCACGAAAAGATACAGTCCAAACTTGAATACCTCCAGGTTGGGGCCACCCATGGTGGAGCGCAGTTACAACTTTGGTGTTGTGGTATGTGTTTGGTTCGATTTCATACAGGACTTATTCTTTACATTCAAGACAACATGTCGTAGTACAAATACCCTTTGACTTCACCGCTTAGCACGGTTTGGCGTACGTGCCCGAGGGCTCGGATCCAGATCCATTATCCAACTTCCCAATGTTGTTCCTGTGCCCCTTGTTCAGGAGGTCGAGTGCGTGTGCCGACGAAGCACTGTCGATCAATTCGCTAGTCACCTCAATCTAAAAGTACACCGGATCAGCGACGCTACTTTCAACTCACGCGCACACTTACAATGTCTTCCAGCAGACGGTCAACGAGCTATCACAAGTGATAAGGATCATCCAAAGAAATACAAGACAGAACTTGCCGTCTCTGTGCATGTTTCCCTAACAACCACCCGCAAGATCTGGACGGTCTCCAAGTTCGGAGGTAATTCGTAGTTGGGCACAATCCACCCTTTGGCTCGCAGCAAGATTTGGATCCATCTCTGCTCGATTTCCGGATACTGTTCCTTGAAGGCGTCTGAGAAACGGAACGACACTACTGGAAGTCCGTCCTCATAGGACTGCGGAGAACACATTACCATTGGAACGATGAGATGAGTAATCGCGCACCTCTGTGTTTTCCTCGTCCTGATCGGAATCCGATTTAAACCTGTGGATATCGCTCAGCACGGTGTACCAGCCCGTGTGTTCAAGAGCGCGGCTCAAGAGTCGTGCATTTTTCAGGTCATCGAGAGCAACAGCGCGGTAACCCTCGAACCCGAGGTGTAAAAGGTTGAAGTACTGAGCAATGATGGGCGCAGCTGGTCGAGAAAAGTTGAGCGAAAACGAATACTCGACGCTTCCGAGATAATGGAGCTCGAAAATGAGGTCTTTGGGAAGGTATTCCTTGGACCGCCAAACAACCCAGCCGCAACCGACATAGGCAAGACCAAATTTGTGGCCAGAAGTGTTGATAGAAACGACACGAGGGATCTTGAAATCCCACAAAAGTTTTGGCTGCGCAAACGGTGCAACGAACGCGCCAGAAGCTCCATCGACTGTGTAGCGACCTTAGTGAGTGCAAATGACAACGCCAAGGTTGACCGCACCATGGATAGGGACAGAGTTGCCGGTTTCTTTCTCGTACTCGTCGAGAAGGTCTGCCATTTCTTTGACCGGTTCATAATGCCCGGTGTAGGTGCTGCCGAGAATAACGTATACACCGATCGTGTTTTCGTCGACAAACTCCAGAGCTTTCTTGGGATCCAACCTGTATTTGCTCTCGGCGCTCACAGGGACGAGTCGGCACTCTACTTCAAAGTAGCGAGCAAACTTTTCAAGAGCAACCTGGGCATTTGCGCCCATGACGATGTTTGGACCGGGTTCGTAGATAGATTTACCAGCAGCCTTGCGACGCTCCTGCCAGAGTCGTTTCATGGCAAGTCCTCCAAGCTGAATAGCTTCGGAAGAGCCAGTGGTGGCTGTGCCGATCGCTTGTTTAGTGGATGGGGCGTGCCAAAGGTCGGCGAGGATCGAGACGCATCGAGTGTGAATAAGCTCTGATAAGAGTGTGTTAGGACTAGATCTGATGGAGATGATGGATATATACGGGTGGCAGGATATTCGTCCTGATCGATAAGGTTCTTGGAGATGTTCTCCATCACGAGTTTGTTGGCGGGCTCTGGCATCCATGTGGACACGAACGAGGCAAGGCTAGAGAGCAGATGAGATCTAGTAAATGGAATGGATGTCCAAGACACTGACTTGAGAGTTGGATGACCATCTGTACTCAATTCATCGTGGATGAGCTGGTATGCGTGCTCCGCGTCGACGCCCTTGGAGGGTATGTGGTACTTTGGGAGGCAGTCTGTCCCATACCGCGCGCCATAAGGGTGGGGAAGCGCGTTGACTGTCGCCGCGTGGACTAAGCGGTGAGCATGGGACTTTTTGTCCTGTTGGATAGGGGAAAGATAAGCAACACCACAGTGGGGTTGATGAACATGCCTTGGACTCGCGAATGATCCTTTCTGGGTTGATATGCTGGACGTGGGGTGAGTGGGGGCATATCTGGGGGATGGAGATGGCACCTTTGAGAGAGACATGACAGCGATAAGTTGGCAGACGGGACCATTTTATATACGACAAGTATGTAATCAAGTTCCTGGGTAACCATCTGATCCATCTTTAGCACCCTCCATGAGGCACTCGAGCGCGCTCCTGCCCAGTTCCGAAAACGACCCCTGCTTCCTCATCGACCAAAAGAACCGTTCGTACAAGCACCAGTACTCAAACATCTACTTCACTCGACTCGCGACGTTGAAGAAACCCGTGTTGGAACGCGCAAACGCGAAATGGAAGGACATCGATGGCACGTCGCTCGCCACTGCAGATCGCGACGCGCACTCATGATCATCGCAGGAAACCCCGTCTACGTCCCTAGAGTGCTCGACGTCGTCAAGGCCCAGCTCTGCTGGGTGCTGGGCACCGTTTACATGGACATGCCACTCAAGCCAAATGTTCTTCAAGACCTCGGACGGGACGTGGGTGCCCCATTCGGTCTTGGTCGCCATCCCACTCACTGTACCCAAGCATTCACTGCCTCCACCGCAATTCAGACAAAAAATTTATTCCGACGGGGATAGCGTCATGCTCGAGGACGAGTCCGGCCGCATCAAGCTTGTGGGCCGCGCACTCGCGTCTACTCACTTCGTCACTGGCGTTATTGTCGCTGCGCTCGGCATGGAAACCCCGGCAGGGGAGTTTGAGGTCATCGACACGTGCGTCGCCGACCTTGCACCATTTGCAGGAGAGCACGGCAATGCCATGGATGTGGATAGGCAGGTCTGTTCCTCGAAACTCTCCTTTACCTTCTTAACATATTGATGGCTAGCAGCACTGCTCAATCGGACGAGTACTTGGCAGTCGTGTCAGGGCTTTCCATCGGAGCAGAATCCCGAGCGGACGCGCAAATTCAAATGTTGGTAGAGTACCTTTCCGGAGAAGTGGGTGGGCCCGATGATCAAGCACTCGCATCGCAAATCACGCGTCTAGTCATTGCAGGCAACTCACTCTCGTCTCCCACATACCCTGAGGCCGCCCCGGAGGAGGAGGACAAGCACGTAAGCCGCCACTCGAACGATGCGCATTCCTGACATTCCAGGAAACAGAAAAAAACGACCACGGTGACTGTGTCAGATCTTTCACCACACCCCAGTTCCATTCTCTCGGCGCATCTTCATGACCTAGCGTCCGCTCTGCCTATTCACATCCTGCCAGGTCCGGACGATCCCTCGGGGGCGATTTTACCCCAACAACCCTTTCCACGTGCCATGTTCAGTCAGGCAACAGATTACGAATCATTCCATCGCGAAACGAATCCTGTCTGGCTCCGCCTTCAATGCGGCTCGGACCCTAAAGAATCGCCTAGTTCACCGTGTAGACCCCCTATTACTCGAAGCGTCCTAGTGACATCCGGTCAGCCCATCCTCGACATGTTCAAATATCTCCCTACACCCCCGTTCACGTTCATTTCGATTGCGGAACTCACGCTCAAGTGGCGACATATCGCCCCGACAGCACCCGACACGCTGTGGTGCCACCCGTTCCGCGAGCGAGATCCATTTGTCCTGCACGAAACACCAGACATGTACCTCGTCGGAGGTATGCCCGAGTTTGCGACGGCCTTGGTTGGCTCACAGCAACAGGGCAAGAGGAAGTGCAGAGTGGTCTTGCTACCTGGTTTTGCTGAAACTGGGACGTTGGTGTTGATCAATATGCGGACGTTGGGAGTGCGTTGTGTAGATTTTGGTGTCAACGGCTGGCAGGTTGATGGAGGACAAACGAGACTACCGGAAGATGCCATGCAGGAGGGCTGATGGTGGAATCCTGCCGCTTTACCCCTGCAGCCTCGTCCCTACGGTATATTCACAAACCATTGAGCCACGTTGAGTTTCTAATGGTGCTTAGATTCCCGCTTTCGTTGGGACTGAATAATTCCCGTGCCAGATACGCGTCGTTGACCCACCCTTTCTTTGCCTCTTCTACGTCCATTGCGGTGATATAGTACGTGCTCTCCAGGGCCATTGATTGCCATCCAATGTCAATAATACTTCAGTTTCCCTCACGGCATCATATCACGAGTGGTAGATAAATTCTGTTCGAGAGACGGAGTCTAAATGCAAGTACTAAAAATATGCTGCGCAGACCGCCCATGATTCGGGTATCAGTATTTTTCGGATATGACTGCGCAGCAGGGGTTTCAGAAGCATGGATATCGAGGTGGCTTGATCACTTACTAAGAGTCACGAGTGACGTCCAACCCGTGAATGGATGGCTAACAGACAACGTGAGTGTTCGTGGTCGACAGGTGTGCAAGGGATCAAACCTTCTTCTACCCTCTCCTGTGACGGCATCGTATTGCTCCCAGACATAACCTGTGCGCTCGTATTCCTAGGAATACCGTCATCAAAGTGATCAACATGCCTCTTTCTGGGACGTACCTTGAAAACATTCTCCACAACATTTTTCCGCAGCTCGGTATAGATTTCCTTGGCGTACGCCTGATGAGGACCTTCGACAGCAGCATAGGTCTATGCAACGCTTAGATCGCAGTGCCCAGTCCAGCCGGTTAGAAAACATACCTTGTACAAAGAACTCAAGACCAAATAGTTCATTTGAATCCAGATAGGGCCTTTCCAATAATTCTCGCCGCCCCCGAATTCAGGGTGCGAAACCGAGAGACTACGGATACCGTAAGGTGACCAAAGATGGTCAGGATCACGGAGGAGCTCAAGGATGGGAAGAAGATGCGGGGAGTCGGGAGGAAGAAGGGAGAGCATGAAAGGGAACAATGAAAGATAACCTTTGTGGCAAATATGTTCCGACTCATCTAGAGACTATCAGTGGAGAAGGTGCCAAAGGAAGACAGAGATACACACCATCCGAGTTGACTCCAACGTCACAGTACATCTTGGCTTCTTCACTCCAGTGTAAATCTAAAATCGGGCATCGTGTCATCAGCTACTTCAAGGATTTTGAAACACCATACCATCAATGTTTTCGATGACGGCTTTTTCGATTTCCCTGAAGCTCTCCGCATCTTCCGTCTCTCCGATAAATTCTGCCAGACCACGCATCGTTCGTGTAAAGAAGCCCATCCAACTGATGAGGTCGAGATGGAGTTCGCCAGCATGTGGTGGTCCTCTTGGATAATCGTCCATCCCACTGGTCAGGACATGTGTTTCGGAACGTCCACGCCACCTATACGCTTCTGTGCGCGAGCGTGCTTTTCGGCCGTATTGCTTGATTTGCCCACGTTGCGTACGACGGAACCAATCGTAATGACGCCTCAGAGGCACGTAAATCGAGCGTAAGAAATCGAGACCTTCTTCGTATGACAGATACTCATTTCCCTTCTGCGATGGTACCGTGAAGCTGCTCAGAACGACCTGCTCACTGCCCATTGCGAAGTCCATCCCAAGGTCCGCAGCAGAAGGACCGCCGTTTTGAGCCATGAGGCGTGCAATAAAATCGGTCACTGCCATGGTAAGCGTCGGCGGATTGGCAAATGTAGGCACCTGTGTTTGGAACTCAGCCGGAACACGACTGCGGGCTTCATCGCCAAGAATTTGTTCACGGCCAACCCAGCCGTTCTCGTCGATGAGGTCTATCCAATCCTTGAGAATCTCGAGGCTCAAATCATTGTCCCACTGTCCAATGTGAAGTAGATGGAATCCTTCGTCCCTTGAGACGATATCAGGCGGACATGGATAATGAGAGAAAGGTGACATTACCAATAAAAGCCTCTCGGGAAGAAGCTACGGCTAGGTGTAGCAGTGAGTAGGGCACGAGGCTCAGTGAACCTTGCTCCTTGCTGATCTGGGATCTCAGCTCCATCATCATCATCCTGGTCCCATTCAAATGCAAAGCCCTTGTCGACAATCGAAGTCCCATAGAAATAGCCAATTCCTCCGAGCAGATTGGAGGTGATCGCCTTGCTAAAAGACTCGAGCGCCTCGGGGTCGGACGCGGCGAAAGAGTCATAAATAGGGAAAAGCGTCTCAAAACGGTCATTGAATGAGGAAACCAATGCAGGAATGCCGTGATCGATGACAGCGGCTGCATGCTCATGTTAGTATGTAGCGAACGTATTGGTTTATATACACACAGTCTAACTTATGTGGTGAACTTGCACTGTCAAAAAAGACATCAAACTGGAATTCGCCGTCGAAAAACTTTTGCACTGCAAAAAGATTGCTCGCCGTGACAGTTTCATCTGGTAGCTGGAGCACGAATGAGGGGTCAGGTGAGTGCTCTCCCTCGCGATATTGTTCTGCTATGGGTTTTGCGTGCTTCAAGATGCTCTGTGTGATGAAATCTAGGATAGAATAGGACCCATGAAGAAAGGTCCTTAAAGACTAACAAAAACCGACCTTTCGCAAGCCAGACTTGTCCTGGGTTGACTCGCAAACCTATGAAATGGGATTTGCCCAGTCTGTGTGCAAAATTTTCTGAATGAGGGCCTGAAGTCACAGCTTGGTTGTCATCACCTGGGTAGAACATGAGTCGTAGTGTGGTCAATAAATTTCAAGAGCCTACCATCGACAATACGGACGGTGAAGTCGTCAAGGTCGGGGGTAGTACCGGAAAACTCAAGAAGTCCATCAATTCCCTGGAAGTTGTGAGCAGAGCGCGCCAAGATGCAGGTTGATTGCCATACGTTTTCGTCCTCATCGGTAATTAAGTCAAGGCCTCCGAGACCCTCAAGCCCCAAGTAGAAAATTGTAGAGATTCTAGATGGGTATGCTACGTGGACATGATTATGTTGTTCGTCAGTGTAGGCTCTATGGAGCACGCGCCTGGCTGGATGGGTTTCCCTTTGATACGCGCAGCCCAGCTACCACCATGCTGACCCCCAGGTACTTTGAGAAACTCGGTTGTTATCTCGACGTTGTTGATGCTGTCCTGCAGAACCTGGACCCCGCCCTGACGAGGGTCGAATGTTGTCCACGTATAGCGATCAAGCCCGTCGCCTTGGTCGCATGCATGGCGTGCCTCTAGGCAATGTCAGCTGTAGAGACCTGTCAATTGAATGATGTACGACGCACTCCCGAAAGACTGGTAATCCTGTGTACCAAACCAAACGAGGCCGGTCACAAGGGACTGTGGTAGTCTTGGGCGAACGCCAAAGTACAAGCCTGGGCGGTAGGCACCCCACTTTAGGTCTTCAGTGGCATTGTCTGGTAGTGAAGATGTCTGGAGTGGCAGCAAGAACAGGAGCAGCCAAGATAGCTGCCGCATATCGCAAGTGATGTGGATTGAAAGTTGAAACATAGCCATCATGGAGGTACTCCTGTCACGTGACCGCGCCGGCCCGCCGGAATCCTAGTACTTGTATTACTAGCAGTGGTTGATCCACTGTCTCAGTGGTCAGGACAAGGGTGTCTCTGATCGCCATTTGTTTATTACTGCGCAGGCACGAATGATTGTGATTCTTGTCAGATCCGACCCGGGGCCTCAACCCTTGCCGAATGGCAGAACCATCTCACACAGGTCACCTCTTTGCCAACGCTTTGCGGGTGGACGAGGCTATGAACGTCACTGTGTGCCTCAATAACTCTGCAATTTGCAGTGAACTAGCCGTTGAGTGACAACCAGCCAAAGGCTATACAATAATGACTCCCGGTAGTATCCGTGGCAGTGGTACCCCACACTATATTTAACTCAGCGGGTATCAAGCCTGATGACCAGATCATTCAGCCCCACTTTCCTAACCTCATGGACTCTTTCAGCCTCGCCCTAGACGGTGCTACGGTCGTTGCTGGCCCCGCTTCCACGGTTGCTAATCGCAAAGAGCTACAAAGAGAACGTAAAGACGACTTCCCGGACAAACCTTATGTCCCCCTACCCAATGGAGTGGCCAAGACTAGGGTTTTTGGACATGATTTCTCCAAGTCCGACTATGCGATGGAGGATAGACCGTATTTCGTTCCAATCGGTAAAGACGGCGTTACTGCCGCATTGCAAAAGCTCGACAGGCAATTGCAACAGGTTCGTGGCATTCGGCGTTCTTTGCAATCAGGATGCTGACTCCTGTGACGCCCTTCAGACCGGTAGGAATAGTGTGTTATCCAAGAAGGTGTGTACTCGATTCTTGCTCTTGCAGCCAACATTCACAATGCACGTGTTCCTTAGCACCCCGTCTCCTGGATTGGTCGGGAAGTTCCACCGGGAAGCCTCGGCCTAATAAACCATGGTGGTCTCCCAAAGATATTGACCCGCCCTGGACGCTATCCAAGCTTTCCTCTTCGCAACTGGTGGGCTCGGGAGTGGTGCGGAACTCAAGGACGTAGGTGGCGCCAGCTTCACTCAAAACATATAGCTTGACTATGGTCTTCCAGTGTCGGACACTGCTATCGAGTTCAAAGGTTTGACCGTGGTGCAAGTTTCTCAGAACCAGGTAACTCTGAATCAGACATTTTGAGCCTTCCGTTGACTTTTTCATAGGCGGCGGTTGTGTCTGACCCACAGGTCAGTCCGTAGAGTGTTTCTTTTACCCCTCTGAACCCATGAATATCGAATATTACAGAATCGTATATTTGTTATCAAGAACTCGGGTTTCGTCGCGTACGCAGTTGAGGGCACCTACAATGTGCTCGCAATAGTTGATCAGACCCACCTGTCAACCGCCATAAACGACCATGTAACGGGTGCTACCCTCGGATGGTAAGTTAGTTTTTCTGACGTTTTCTGTACGGGCTAACTGGTGTAAAGGACACACGAAGTCAAGATGAGAAGCCGCATCGGCACTGGAAGAGATCAAGAATATGTTGTCGCGCTCTTGTATGTCACGTCCTTCAAAGATCCACTCACGCCACTAACGTGATCTTCTTCTGCAGCTTAAATATTCCTGCAAATAACTGTGCCATTCTGCAACGTGGAGATGACCTCGAGCTGCTTCCTGCTGGGCAACACTACATCACAAATCCGAATGTTACTTTACGTGGGCTGTACACCCTGGGAGAAAACCAGCTGGAAATGCCAACGAAGGACATGTAAGTGCAATATGCAAGCAGTTTTGATCTACAATCCAATACTGTTATATAGTTTCACAAGGGATCAAGTTCCTGTTGGCCTCCGTATCTACCTCAAGTGGTGAGTAGCCTGTTTTGTTCTTTAAGCCACCAAACCAATGTTTTACAGGCAACTGGTTGAGCCACTCAAAGTGAGTCTTCGCTGTACCTCTCCTGATCAGATTATCCTGACTCAAAGTGAAGCTTACAACCCATGGGTACTCCACGCCATACGACGCCCTTCGTGACAAGACCCAGTCGATTTTAACGCAGATTGTTGCCCATCGTATGAGATCTCACCTTCACCAACTGGCGTCCAGTTGACGGTTCGATCAGTTGACTATAGTTCAATGGTGAAACAGCGATCGCTTGGGCCAGACAATCTTGACGATGGAACGGACCCCTCATCCGCCTTCCTTGATGCCCTCCGGACCCGTGCAATGGATGAGATGCACGAAGCCGCCTTGGAGTACGGCATCGTGCTGAAAGATCTCGGTGAGTCTTATGGCTTCGTTGTAACGAGCTTATTTATGGAATTATGATCAGCTGTCATTGATAGGCAGTTCAAGGGTGAGATCGCCTCTACTATGGACAAGCTTACTACCAGGGCTCTTCAAGCACAAGTGGAGGCTGCTGTAAGTCGTCATTTCTGGTTTTCCGTCCGCTGTCCTTAACCGTGTCGCAGAATGTCGACAGGGAGAATTCGAACAAAGTGAAACAAGAAGAGGGAGCGTTGTCCGTTGCACGCATCAGGGCGCAAGCACGTAACGTAAGTACAGATGATCTCCACAGATACAACACCTAATATACATATTCCCAAGACGCAAGCCGATTCTGAGGCTTATAGTGTTATCGCAGCCGCGAAAGCTCAGGCTGAACGTACAAAGATTGAAGCACTCGCGCAGGCCGAAGCTATCCGTCTCACTGCGGAAGCAGATGCAGAAGCAATTCGCATCAAGGCCACTGCTGACGCTGAAGTCGTAGACCAGTTTGCAAGGGAAATGGGATTAAGACGAGTTGAGGTTTCACGCGTCAAGGCCTTCGGCGACAGGACGGTGTTCGTGCCTTCTGATGGAGCTGCAAGCCATATGGGAAACGCAATGGCAGTAGGCATGGCGGCAGCGATGGGTAGCAGTGCACGTAAGTGATAGTTCGTGAAGTGCCCAAGGACTTTGCTGGTGCCGTTAACTTATGCCGATCCAACACTCATTTATTTATGTTATTTCTCACCTTTCCTCCCAGAACCTAGTTTTTCGATGTAACCGTAGCTCTCTGCCCTGCAGGCATAATTTTCCGGTAGTAGTAAATCCAAACTGTCTTTCCTTGCAGTTGTCGGCAGTTACTACTTCCCGTTTTGATACCTCGCACACGCATGAGTCACGCTTTGAAAGTCACGCGTCACGGCGGCCAGGAGGCACAGAGCTCTATTGGGTTACTGCTGTACTACCACCCCCAACGTTGACTACACTTCGTTTTTACGCCCGCATTCCGTCAGCTCGCCTATCTACGTCAATTCGTTCCCGTTTTCTGTAATGAGGTCGAAATTCAAGGATGAGCATCCCTTTGGTACGCTGCACTCTTTTCCTGTAGTTGACTCGCTCACTCAAGTGGCGACTCAGAGAAGCGCAAGCAGGAAGCTGAGCGTATCAGACAAAAGTATCCTGATCGTATCCCCGTCAGTAGTCGCCCTCTCCAGAATGCATGTCCTGAACTGCAATCAAACACTGTTTAAAATACAGGTTATTTGTGAGAAGGCAGACCGGACGGATATCCCGACGATCGACAAGAAGAAGTACCTCGTACCCTCGGTAAGCGCCCACTCGCCACATATTGTCTGCGATAGATGTCTGATTGCTATCTATTATACAGGATTTGACGGTTGGCCAGTTCGTCTATGTCATTCGCAAGCGCATCAAGCTTGCGCCAGAGAAGGCCATATTCATCTTTGTCGACGAGGTTCTTCCGCCCACTGCTGCCCTCATGAGTGCTATATATGAAGAGCACAAGTCCGTCCTCTCAATTCTCGTTCACTCTGAAACTGATCAGTTTGTGCTGCAGGGACGAGGACAACTTCCTGTATGTTAGCTATTCAGGCGAGAACACGTTTGGCGGAGAGGGTTGGATTGAACTATGAACATTTTTGGGACGTTGCGATCTGCCGTTGCACGGAAATTTCCACTCGATAGACCTACTAGGCAACAAACGTTCCAGACTCCCATTCCCTTGCTCGCCCGTTTAATCCACCAACATACCCTTCCGCCGATCCGTTTGCTTGCCTTTGTATACTATTTTTCTGACGCCGGTCTGGTTTTTGTCCCTGTTCCTCCACTTGTTTCGAAGTACAAGCAAATGCATCTTGTATCCGAATAATTATCTTATCCCAGTTCAATGGTTTTCAGAATGTGAAGTTTCGACTTGACAGCTCAACTTGTCGCTATGGCTCATCGCAATGGATCAATTGATCTTCTATACCACCGTTGACGGGCGCACTCCTCCCTCGATGAAGTTGTGGGCTGGAGTACACATTTAAGTTGTACACTCGCCACGCTTCGTGGTTTTAGCAGATCCAACCGTGTCCCAAGTTGCCTTCTGCGCTCAACGGGAGAGTCCTTACCCTACACATAGGTTGCTGGATGTTCTGGGAATTGCCATTACTAATGCTGCATCTTGCTGTCAGTCCATAGATTCACTGGCCCAACTTGCGCTGATCGGTAGCGTGGCCGAGTTGGTCTAAGGCGTTGGATTTAAGTAATTTGAATCCCAATGGGCGCAAGTCCGCGCGAGTTCGAACCTCGCCGCTACCAAACTTTTGTTGCCGGTTCATTTCTCTGAAGTGGTACAAATCATATTTCTTACAAGATACTTCAATCACCTTCTGACAACTTAACCGTGTCCCAAGTTGCCTTTCTGCGCTTAACAATAGCCATTACTAATGCTGCATCTTGCTGTCAGTCCATAGATTCACTGGCCCAACTTTCACTATCGGAGGCGTGGTTGAGTGGTCTAAAACGTTGAATTTAAGTAATTTGAGTTTCAATGGGCGCAAGCCCGCGCGAGTTCGAATCTCGTCGCTTCCAAACTTTTGTTGCCAGTTCATTTCTCTTCTGAAGTGGTACAAATCATATTTCTCACAAGATACTTCAATCACCTTCTGACGATCCGTTTCCATTTCACTAATAAGAATTTTAACGATACATGGTGAATCCTTGCGCTTTTGCTGTACTAGTGCAATTCCCTTACCTCGAGCATTTCGCTGATTTAAAAAAGCTATCATTTATGAGCAAGGTAGCGGCGACATAATGGTGCATTACTCACTCCTTCAATACTGTCCGCTCCTCCGGGACGTTGTCGGACCCTCATCAGAGAAATGAGCCAACACAGAGGATAAGATAAAAATTCATATTTCACCTCCGCGTTGGAACAAATTCCAACTGCTCATCAGCGAATATATTCCCGATGCTATCCTTTCCTCCTGGTAAAGTGCGAACGCGTCTACACAGTTGAGTCAGATGCACACATTGTACGGTGCTATGAGACAGTACCGCGAAGGCTTGGCCCCACTCCCCTACGGGAGATCAGCAGTCAAACACACGGACAAAAGCAGCATGCCTCACTTCGGGGGTATCGTTGGACGGCAGGGACGGAGGTGCAGTGGCCAAAGCGTCGTCGGAGAATTCTTCACCAACGAATCGCTGGACGCCGCTATCGACGGACGCTCGAACGGGTGGGGGCGCGGTCTCCGCTAAAGAGAGAGATACAAGGCCCAGTCCACAGACAGTTCAAGGGTGCCATACCTTCGCTCGCCTCCTCGACGACATCCAGAACCAGCTTGCCAAACTGTGCATATCCTGAAAAGACGCAGATCAGCCGCGATGCTTGCGACGCGATAAAGAGCGGTTACGCGGCAGCTTTTGGATGTTGGTGAACCCTGGATCGACGGTGACGCCGGTGTACCTGACTGGGCTGAACTTGCCGCTTCACGGTTCCCCGCGACCGAGAGACTTACTTGAGGAACTCGAGGAGGCTGCGTTTCGTGAACACGATCTTGGTGGCGTCCCAGTCCAGCATGCCTGTGTGGGGGTGAGCGGGGCGTCGAGCGGCCGTGGGGGAACGCACCAAGGTGCATGGGCCAGTCCTTTTCCTTGGACACGTCGACAGCTTGGGAGGGGGTGAATCTGCGGGGCGATCAGCGTGTGTACTCGAGATCGCATCGCGGGACGTACGTGGAGGACATTGTGATTGTTGATTTGGCTTGATAGGGTAAAGTGGAAAACCTCGTGATGTCGTTTCAGCCACCGATCAAAAACGGCAAGCTCGTCCCGGTCCCATGACGCGGATGTCTCATGCCCTGACAGGTTCGACTCCCATCAGTTCGTCTTATCGGCTGCGGAGACGTATAAACGTACTTTGGCTGCAGCATGGGGCTTTAATGCATTTATATGGACAAATGAATTGATCGCCTAGATACTTACAAGTGTATTCTACTACGGCTCTGCCGATAAAGTTAGATGAAGATGTGACAAGCGATAGAGGGTGTTGAAGACCACCTTGGACCAGAGCAAAGGAAAGCAGTCAAGATATGAACGGAAAGCGAGTACGTGAAAATCGTGACGGACGATGTATACAGGTAGGGATAGTTGTGTCTGTTCCAACAAGAGAAGGATGCGATTTATGTAAATGGAAAAGTTGTGTATTCTGGTATACCAGATACGAGGCGAGGCAGATGAACGTCATATAAATCTCGTGATGGACGATGACAGTGGCATAAAAGGACCATAAACAAAAAGAAGCGGTGTGGTGTGACTAACATCACCGCAAAACGTTACCCTCCATTGAGACATCAAAGTCCTCGGGATCAAAAGATAAGGCGTCAAAGTGAAGAGAGTCGAGCTTCATCTCAAAACTGACATCACTGAGACGTTGGTGAGAGTTGTCGTTCTTTGGATGGATATGGAATGCGTGGCGAAACCGCGACGCGAGCTTTCGGCCCGCCGTTCCAAGATCGAGGGGGTGTGAGTCCGCAGATAAACCACCCTCCACTGGGACATCTAGATGCCTAGGTGGTGACGTGGAACTAGCGTGGGATGACATGGCGTTGGATGGGGAGTGATCGTTCGGTGACGACGAGAAAGTGAAAAGGCGATGGAGTTCTTTGGCAGAAAACTTTGGGGCAAGATTCTTCTTCATGGTATGGTTGGGAGACACCGAGTTGTTCGGCACATCTTCAAGCATAACAGTATCAGGGATCTCAATAAAGGATGGGTTCGAATCGTTGAACTTGAATGACAATGGATTTGTGACTGGGAGGATGCCATGTACTTCGGCGGCTGCTGGTGTCTCCACACTAAGGGGGGTTTCCGATCGCGATGACTTCATAGGTTGAAAAATCTGCGAAAGAGAGCGAGAATTGGAACGCGAAAGATATCCCTTCTTAAAAGAGGCAGTGGGAGGGCATTGCTCTTTCTGATCTTGCTGCGAGTAGATCTGCTCTTGTATCCCTTTAAATATTCCAGGCATGCTTTCGCTCGACGTCCAAAGCTCCTTAACATGCGCCCTATGCGAGCCCTTTCCAACGTTCTTGATCGATAAAAGTGCTTTGCTTGCTCGCGCCTTAAGCGTCCTCGAACGCTTCGCCTTTGTGTTCTCTTCTGGGTCCGCAAGAGCCTCCCTGGTACGCTTCACTTTGACCACCTCGATGACATCCGAGTCCCGTGGATCTTTCTGTCTGGTCGTGGATGGCTTGGTTTCAATTATCTTTATAGCCTCGGGACGCTGCTTCTTCTCGAGCTTCCTGGGCACGGGAGCCCTCGGTCTCGGTCGGCGAGCAGAAGTATGACGGAGGATGGGAGCAGGTGCGTCGTTCTCGGATGGCTGCAAAGGGTAGGGAACGTCGAATAAACGAATGTCGGGAGCGGAAGGAAAGTCACCAGTGTTCTCTGGCTGTTCATCAGCATCAAAGCAACACCATGGTGGGTTATCCTGTTGTTCTTCCTCTGGAGGAACAATAAAGACATGAGGCCTTTGCAGTTGAGGTGACGGAGTTAAGGGTCTTGTCGATCGGGACGTGCAAGTGTTCCCGCTCGCGATCAGCGGTGCCATAATGGTAGTTATCAAGGAGCGACCTAAAGGTTTTACAGCATAAGAAATAGGATGAGTACCCGGAGGAAAATTTATCTCACCGATTAAATAGCTAAGACCAAGCACCACTACGACTTGGGATGAACGTAGAGCCAGCCGCTCCGAAGAGACCAAGTTCAACCGGTGTCACTTGCCTTTTATGGGGGCTCATTCTAACGCGTCCTGCACGTGACAAAAGATAGACCAACTTGCTGTGTTCAGTGGCCCTTATCATGCATATTACATTCCTAGGAACGTCTAGCGGAGGGGGACCTTCCGTTTCACGCAATTGTTCGTGCCTTGGTTCGTCAAGCCTATTTTCATCATCTAATTCTTGTCCTGATAGGAGCATTTAGTTGCGAGTGTCGTGGGAGATGGCACGCTGTGGAGTATGGTATGCGTGAGCTGATTGAGGCACCTCTTGACGGTCTTTATTGTAGTGGTGGATTGTGCAGAAGGCACTACCCGTCAATTCCAAACTCAGCCTCGTGGTAATGGCCAAGAGGTGCTCCGCGCACAAAAAGTCACCAAGCTTTTTGTGACACACATGCACGGTAAAAAATGTTGTTTTCGCGAGGTTCTCGATATCTATAATGGGGGTTTCAGCTGACCATGTCATGGGCATCGTCCCCTTCTTGCGACATGTTCTCTCTCCGCCTACGACCGTCCATGAATCAGTGGCCGCTCCCACAAAACCTGTATGTCCTCACTCTTCACAAAATTGGCAGAGATGGACTATTTTTCGGTATAATCAAGCCGCCTCACATCGACATTTACGGCCCGGCCGGTTTACGCACCTTTGTCCGTTCCGTTCTTACGATGACCCTGAGCAAGACGGCGGATACTTATGCTGTACACGAGCTCCTCACCCCTCAGTGCGCGCGAACATCATGCGATGCCGCACATCTCCATTCTAGTGAATGTCCAGGTTTGGATTTGCTATGCAACGAACAAGGCTTTTGGCGATCATTCACTATGGTCCGTCGGCGTCATGGAGATATCGTGGCTGATGCAGGGCCTATAGCCCACCGAGGTAAGTGCATGTCTGAGGCCTTGATGTCCGTTTTGGGCCTGCGAAAAGCTCAGTAATGGTTACTCGAGGCCAAATTTAGATCCGTGCATTGGATACATCATCAAAGAGGCACAATTTCCTAACCGAAAGCTGGCGATACTTGGGGATACCTATGACGCGTCGGCTATCGAGCCCCTCCTCAAATCACCTTCACCGTCGCTTCTGATACACGAAGCCACCGATGCGTATATACCCAAGTCTGTGGATCCGCAGGCACGTAAGACCGAGAAGCAGATTCAAGATAGAGTGTTGGCAAAGGGGCACTCAACACCGGTGATGGCGGGAGAATTTGCGAAGCGGGTAGGCGCTGAGCGGCTCGTGCTGAATCATTTAGGGAACCGGTAAGTAGTCACAGACGGCCCACCTTGGGTATCACGATGGAACGATTGCGAACAGATTTCCTGCTCCACGGCAGATGAAAAATGGGCACGATGTCCGATTTGCGGTGATCGACGAGATCGCGCGACAAGCGAGCGAGGCGTGGGGTATGGGGCAAGCCCAAGTCGCGCACGATTACATGAGAATATGGATCCCCGCACCTCCAGCGCCGGAGGAAGAAGTGAGCAGGTGGCGAAGGGGATAGAGTATATTTATCGCTGATCAACAGAAGATGATGTGGCTGTAACGACAGTAGTTATGTCAAACCCCTGATAGTGGGGAAGGAACGCGGGAGGAGGAGTCGGGATTAGAGCTGCGATAAGATGGCTGTCCCTGCTGCGGACAACACGCGGTGCGACGAAGGCGGATGAGAGGGGCAAGGAAGCGACGGGTATGAGGAGAACGTGGTCGTCGTCGTCGTCGACGGTGGGAGAGATTCAAGTATTTGTACTTCTTTGGGGGATGGTCACATTCAGGTCACGGCCACCAGGGATCAGTCGAGTGCGGAGCCCTGCCAGGCTGCTGTCGTCCCTTGTACTTGTCTCCCTCCCAGCCAAGCTCGTCGAAATCTACGTTCCCCTCCTTCTTGGTCTTCTCTTTACTTCTTTCTTCTCTCACACCACCCGCACATCGCCTTCCTGATCCATCCACATCTTCCATCACCAATTCCGACCCAGATGGCCTCCAACGCTCCAATAAACGGTGTCAAATTGTCACGTGAGCCTTTTTCTCCCCATTGTCCTCCCCCTGCCCCTCGCCGCCTCCCGCCCGCCAACCATATATGGTTTTGCCGCCTTCTCTCTTCCACTCCTTTTCTTTTTCCTCCTTCCGCCACAACATCCATGCAATCAGATCCTCATTTCTTTGTAAATCACCTAGCCATCGACGACCCTCACCGGATCGTCAAAGTCGTCGCCTCAGACGGAAGGAACAGCGAGCAACGCGAACTCGCCTACACGAACTGCAAAGTCATTGGGAATGGCTCATTCGGCGTCGTCTTTCAAGCAAAACTTCTCTCGGACTCGTCAAAGGACTCTGAGGAGATCGCTATAAAGAAAGTCCTCCAGGACAAGCGCTTCAAGGTGCCTCTTCCTTTTCATCAATCGATTTTTTTCCACTTTTTTCAACCTTCCCCCTTTTGTCCTTTTTATTATATTACGTATCACGCTTACTCTTCTATCGCACAGAATCGCGAACTACAAATCATGCGACTCGTCTCCCACCCAAACGTCGTCGACCTCAAAGCCTTTTTCTATTCCAATGGAGACAAGGTTGGCTCTCGCTCGCTGTAACCTTACTTTGCAATTCAATCCCACTCCAGAAGGACGAGGTGTATCTCAACCTTGTGCTCGAATATGTACCCGAAACCGTGTACCGTGCCAGTCGCCACTACTCGAAACTCAAGCAACCCATGCCCGCCCTCCAAATTAAACTGTATATGTACCAACTCCTCCGCTCGCTCGCTTACATCCACTCAGTTGGCATTTGCCATCGTGACATCAAACCTCAGAACTTGCTCCTCAACCCCGCTACCGGGGTGTTAAAGTTGTGCGACTTTGGTTCGGCAAAGATTCTCGTCGCAGGCGAACCCAACGTTAGTTATATCTGTTCGCGGTACTACCGCGCACCCGAGCTCATTTTCGGAGCTACCAACTACACGACGAATATCGGTCAGTGTCGTCAACCTCGCATGTGGCACTCTTGACGAATTGCCTCGGTCAGACATATGGTCGACGGGTTGTGTCATGGCAGAACTGATGTTGGGTCAGCCACTCTTCCCCGGTGAGAGTGGCATCGATCAGCTGGTTGAAATCATCAAGGTTCTTGGTACGCCCTCCCGGGAACAAATCAAGACGATGAACCCCAATTACATGGAGCACAAATTCCCACAGATCAAACCCCATCCATTCAACAAGGTGCGTGAAGGTGCCACTGACACATTGTGTGACTGATATTTGAGCAGGTCTTCCGACCGCGCACCGCGCCCGAAGCGATAGATTTGGTTGCGAAGCTCCTTGAATACACCCCTGGAGCTCGCTTGAGTGCGGTGGAGGCAATGGTGCATCCTTTCTTTGACGAGTTGCGTGGGGAAGGAGCGAGGATGCCAAACCAGAAAGAATTCCCCCCATTGTTCAACTTTACGCGAGAGGGTAAGCCAGGTAGTTGGTACGCACGGGAAATGGCTAATGAATCCGCGTGCAGAACTCTCTGTACGACCGGAGCTAAACCGGCAGCTGGTACCACCTCACTGCATACCCGAACTGCGCTCACGGGGTATTGACCTGGACACGTTCGAGCCGATACCGTTGGAGCAGCTGAGGATCACGCTGGACTGATGATTCTGCGGCAGAAATGAATGATGTGTGTTATCTGATGTGTGCGTATAGTATGATATCGAATTGCGCATCGACGCTGTATTTCTTACCTGGTGGCTGTGTTGTCACGTGATGAACTATACCTTGCGCGATGTCGCGTGCGATGTGCGACATTTTTACATACATGAAGCCATTCGACGTCAAAATCGATCGCTTATCGTCTCTGCTTGTCGTCCACGTCGACCATGTCCGACACAGCCAGCTCAGCCCCGGAGTCGTGCGATACCATCCCCGCCCCCCGCTTTGCCCCTCCCCGTCGAACGTCAGATCCCTTTCCACCCTCCCACCGCAACAGTGTCTCGGATATGCTCCCTTCCCCGTTGCCCTCACAGCCACGGAAGCTCTGCGTCAGACACCAACGTATGGCAGACCAGGGCACAAATCTCAAGCTACAGCTCGTTCGTCTTTCCCCTCCTCTCTCTGCTTCCGCTCATCCAACCCTCAGGCTCTCGATTCGCTTCCCGAGGAGGAGCGCCAGGTCGTCAATTCAATCTGGTCCAATTTCTCCTCCTCCCCTCACCCGAGAAGGGAGCTCATCCTCCAGGGCCTCCTCACAATGTGCTGCTTCTCCCAACTCTCCCTCCTCACAGAGCAACTCCGTAATCTCATACGGATAGACCCATTCACCGTCCTTCCCCACGAAGTCTCTCTCAAGATTCTCGCTTACCTCGACGCGACCTCCCTCTGCCGTGCTGCTCAGGTCTCCAAACATTGGCGTAGCCTTGCCGATGACGACATCTTGTGGCGGGAAATCTGCCAACAGCATATCGGTCAAAAATGTCACAAGTGCGGTTGGGGTTTGCCTATACTGAAGCGCAGACGCCAAGCCCGCCCCAGCTCGGTCCCCTTGAAACGAGACCTAGAGCCCGTCGCTGGATTTGTCGGCAGACCCTTGAAGCGTCAGAGGTCCGAGGGCTATCCGTACTCGCACGGACCTTTGACAGCACCATCTCCATCCCACGTTTCGGCCCCAGCATCACCTATTCCCAGCTCAAGTTCCCAGCCCGCCGATCCGCTTACTTCCCCTGTGGTCACAGAGATGATCACTCGTCCCTGGAAGGACGTTTACAGTGAGCGTCTGACGATTGAGCGTAACTGGCGCCGTGGTCGATGCCTCGTCCGCACTCTACGCGGACATACAGATGGTGTCATGTGTCTTCAATTCAGTGAAACATTACAACATCCTTCCTTTCCCATTCTCATCACGGGGTCATATGATCGCACCATACGCGTTTGGAATCTCGAATCTGGTCAAGAAGTCCGCTGTCTCAGAGGTCACACGAGGGCTGTCCGTGCGCTCCAGTTCGACGAGGCAAAGCTAGTGACGGGTAGTATGGATCATACCATCCGCGTGTGGAACTGGCGTAATGGCGAGTGCGTCAGCACGCTCGAGGGACACACCGAGGGCGTCGTGTGCCTCAATTTCGAGGGCAACATTCTCGCGAGTGGTAGCGTCGATACGACGGTCAAGATATGGAACTTTGACACGAACAAGGCCTTTACGCTCCGCGGACACTGCGAGTGGGTCAACGCGGTCAGGTTTTGGGATGCGCACGGGAGCATGAGCTCGCCGACGGATTCATGTCAGTCCACATTCACGATTGAGCCGGGCAAAATGCTCTTTTCGGCGTCCGACGATGGGTCCATCCGGCTCTGGGATCTCGCGCGACGAACATGTGTACGTCAGTTTATCGGGCACGTTGGGCAAGTCCAAAGTCTGCGGATTCTGGATGTGGACGATGAACCTGATCAGGACGATTCATCACGTGCATCGGACAGCCCCTCTCTGGACGGTGTGCAAATATGTGAGGGGTCCAATCCCACCGACATCTGCACCGTCGTCACACACGACGCGGAGGACAAGGGCAGTGTCAATGTAAGGCATCTGACGCCGGACGGCAAGCACGCCAAGAAGCCTGTGCTGATATCAGGGTGCCTGGATAACACAATCAAGGTCTGGGACGTTGAGACGGGCAAGGTCATGCGGACCCTGTTTGGGCATATTGAAGGTGTGTGGGCGGTGGCATGCGATAAACTTAGACTGGTCAGTGGGAGCCACGACCGCACGATCAAGGTGAGTCGTGAGCTGCGCGTATCGATCCGTGCTAAACATACGACTCAGGTATGGAACCGCGAAGAGGGCAGATGTACGGCCACACTATTTGGGCATCGCGGTGCGGTGACTTGTCTCGCGCTTGGAGAGGACAAGGTGGTTTCTGGAAGCGACGACGGGGATGTTAGGATCTGGTGCTTTGGTGACCACACCTGAGTGATTCCCCGTATTTATATACCTTATACGCTTTATATTCGTGCTGGACTACCGTAGATGCTTTTACACGTTGGTTCCCCCTTTGTCCTGGTGTCCACTCAGATCGCCATTGTCTGTGGATCCATACAAATATGATGGATCTGGTTGTCTGTGACACCATGTCCATGTCCTTCCCCTTCGCTCTTTCCCGTATCCTCATTCTCTGTACGTCATCAGCTCCCGTTTAACCGCGTACTGACAACGTCACCGTAGCTGTCATTACTATCGCCGACATTATCTCACTGGTGCTCTCTGCCATCGCGTTTCACGACAAGACGGGAGGAGGTACGTTTGCAGCCGCTTGCCACGGCACGACATGACACGTCTCTAGCTTTTCAAGCGCTGGCCGTGTGCTTCGTCACCTTCACCCTCCTCTCCAACCTCGGCTGGTGAGCACATTGCTAGCACGTCTCCGCCCTGCTCACCCCCCGTCAGCACATGCCACCAGCTCGCGAACCGGGACGAGGAAGCGTGCAACGCAAGAAACGTGGGCCTGTCTAGCTTTTGCGCACTGCACGGGCTCGGTGCGTCCCCGTCCACGCGCGACAGTTTGGCGCTGACGTCGCATCTAGCCCTGGCGACATCGCTGACCGTCCATGCCCGGCAAGACGGCGGCGCGGGCCTCTGCAAGGATTTCGCACACACGTCCAGTCCATGCGTCCTCGCCGGCGTCCAGCTTGGCATGGCATACGTTGCCTTTGTGTTTGGTGCGTACCCACCCCTGTACTCTCGAGAGACACTGACGAACGGCCAGGTGTGCTTGGCGTCGTTGTGGCCTGGATGGACAAGCTTCCGGGTGTGGTCAAGGTGACGCCGCGGTATCCGGTCACCAAGGCCCCGAGTTCGCATTTTGCAGCGTATGTGCACGATTTGGATGGGAGTTATACGCGGCCGCCGGTCAAGATGCCCACCAGGCCGCGGAACGGTTCGGGGTGGAGTGATGTCCCTTTAGACTGTTGACGATAGTATAGTGGGCACTCTAGGCTGGTTCCTGGAGATCAGCCTTGCATGTGTACATATCCTGGCCAGAAACCATACACCGCTCATTATTCACTCTGTCGTGGAGCAAGTATTATGCATTCGAAGCGGATGGTGCACCAAATACGTCCAACTGGGTGAAGACATCGTCTGGTAGAGTGTTTTGTGCCCAAAAGCTGTCCCACTCGTCACCATCATCAGTGGGTCCGAGTTCGTTCGCAGGCGTGGGTGGTCTGCTACCCTCACTATCAGCAATGTAACCGACGTCCAGAGGTGCAACTTGAACATCCTGCCTGCTTTCTTCCACAGAGGGGCCTGTCGTCGGCTGCGGATCCGTCCTCGTGTGCGTCACGGCCAATGAGACAGCGCTTCCAGGGATCACGGAGATGCCCTCAGCTGTGACGATATAGTCACAAGATGCAGGCGAAGCTACAGAACTAAACACGACGGAGAGACGCCTGATCAGGACAGGCTCGTCGGGCGGCATGATGGCAACCTCGGAAGCCGAGCGCTTTCTGGGAATATCACTGGCGTCTAGATACCGCCGCCTCCCCGTCCTCGTGAGGAATATGCGGGTATTCACTTGGTTCGCCCACACGAGACCTAGCGCAGCCTCCTTGCGCGCCTCGCTCGGGATGCTGTCGGCCCTGCCAAACAGCCTGGATTGGTCCCGGTAGCTCCATGGGTCGCTCCATGGCACGTCACGCTCGATGACATCAATGACCTCGTTCAAGACGAGCACGGCGATGCGGTGCTTGCTCGCGAGGAGGTGTAGGTGCGAGGATATTTGAGAGAGCTGGCGCGCGCGTTCGACGAGCGTCTTGGTCGTAGTTTTCCCAGACGTGTGAAAGAGCTCGGCGAGGGCGTCGATGACGACGAGTTTGAGTGGCTTTGCGTTGTCGGTCTGGATGTGCTGTGGGAGGAACGTGGAGAGGATGTAGATGAGCCTGGGTATTGTGGGCGTGTGGACGGTTTGTACGTCGGAGAAGGTGCAGAACGAGGGGGTGAGGAGGGGATGGGCGTCCAGGATTTGCTGCAGTCGGGATGTTTGGAGCTGGGACGCGATGGTGATGTAGCACGCGGAACCGGAAATACCACCGAGGTCGCGGGGCAGTTGGACGAGGAGAGAGAGCTGGAGGGCGAGCTGGGTTTTACCAGCGGCGCTGGATGGGATGCCTCAGCATTTCCGAGAGCCAAAGGCGGGACGACGATACCTCTCGCCGACGACCTCCCACACCGAGCCCGTCGTGATCCCACCGCAGAGCATAGCGTCGAGCTCAGAGTCGCCGGTCGTGAAGAACTCATGGGGATCGGCTGTTTGTAGCGAACAGAGTGGTTTGGCGTGTTCACGACATATGGTAGACAGAATCTTGTTTGCTTCGTGAACGGGTACTTTGCAAGCGCGAGAAATATCGTTGGGCGTGGCCAACAGGACGTCTTCCACGTCTCTGAAACCACCTGGACAACGGGCGTTGGTGGCGAAGACAAGGAGGAGACGAGACCGACCTTTGGCGAGGACCGACTTGAATGGGGTCGTGGCCATCTCACGTTCACCATGCGACCACTCCTCGTCCGCGCCTTGTCCACCAGGGCATCCGCCGTCTACATCAACCCCGCCAACGCTCGTGACCCCGCTTTGACCACCACACCTCCCTGCCTCACGCGACAACAGCGAACAGTCTTGGATA
>JBBPUC010000101.1:0-52571 GCA_038094375.1 Tubosaeta aff. heterosetosa
TTTTTACATCGGATTGATCCCTCCTTGTGCTGAGTGTTGTCGAGCCACCCCTTCTCATTGTCAAACCTAACTACGAACCCCTTGGGACGAGTCTATCTCGCACCCCACACATATTATCTACTTTACAGCGAACAAGAAAAAACAGAAAAACAAAAAAGAAAGGGCTACTGGGCGGAAAGGAGGAGTGGAGTGGTGCGGAGGTGCACGGAGGAAGAGGGACAAGGAAAGACCGAGAGGTGCAAGACGACGCCAGAGTTGCCATAAGGCAGAGAGACCAGAGGTAACGGAGTAACACCGGAATGGACGGAGTAGGCCCAGAAATGCTGGCATTCGAAGGACAGGTACCTGGAATAAAATTGTCACTCACTACCCGACTCGTCAATGGACGATATAGTGGGAGAGTAGACTGTTTCCAACAGTAGCTGCAAGGAATCCAACGAGGTGATGCAGAGTGCATTGGAGTTGCGAACGTCAAAGCGGGGGTGGTCTTGAGCGGATAACGGAGATGGAGGGAGTGGAGTTGGAGGAGTAGGGATGGTAGCGGAAGAAAAACAAGGAGAAAGAAACAGGAGAAGACAGGAGTTACAAGAGTTACAGGAGGAGACAGGATTAGTACAGTATATCACAGAAAAAACAGAGGAAAGCATAGGTAAGACGAAACAGAAATGGTGAGTCCAGAAGAAAAGGTCTGGAAAGGAGTTGGAGCGGAGATGTTGCGGAGGGTGCGGAGTTGGCCTAAAACTGAACAGGAGGTAACAGGAGGCGCAACAAAAGGACGGAGGAAAAACAAGGATTACAATGGGACACGAAAGGAGGAGGATGGACATATTTCGTGGTCCAGTTGTCGGATGATGCGTCTAGCCAGAGAATGCATCGGAGTTGGCAGAACGAATGTGGAGGTACAGGAGTTGGACTTGGTGGGCAGGGTGCTATCCCCCCACTAGGCCTGAACCCCTAAAGGCCTATGGAACACGGAAACGGAGATAAGCGGAGTCCGAAATAACACCTATAAAGTCCGAACAGGTCGCACGGAGTCTCTTAACTTCCTACCATCATCATATCCCATGTCTGGCCCCCAGAATATCACCAACGTCTTGGAGTGGACGGAAGCTCAGCTCATTGAACGCGAAGATGACGACGAACGCTTGGCAGATGCCAAATACGCTGAGCGCAAGCGGAGGACGAAGGCGAGAAAGGAGGAGGAGGCACGGAAAAGAGCAGAGGAGGAGGAGAGGCAGAAAGCAGCAGAGGAGGCTCGGAGGAGGGCCGCGGAGGAGGCGGAGAGACGAAGGGCCGTGGAGGAGGCCGCTAGGCAACGGGTGCGTGAACGCATTGTTGATGTACACTCGGGAACTGACCAGAACAGGCTATGGAGGTGGCCGCGGAACAGTAGCAACACCCGGACAAAGGCAAGGGCAAGGCAACGGAGTCCATACCGGACTGTCGGAGGTGTGAGGACCATGGGCTCGAGTGCATACTCGGGCCAGGTAAGTCCTCGTCATGCCAAGAGTGCCAGACGGCGAAGGCGAAGTGCGAGCAACCGGGGGAGGAGAAGCCGGAGCGGAAACAGAGGTGGCGGGATGCGGAAGATGTGGAGGAGGGACCAAGCCGGAAGAAGAGGGTGATGACACAGGAGTCCGAAGGGCACGGAATTGTGGAGGCACTAAAGGCCATAGTGCATGCGATCGGGGGACTCCGGGATGCGGTGAGGAACCAGAACCAGTACCTCGGGTGTCAAAACCAGCTGCTCACCGATCTGGTGGCGCTGAAAACGGAAGAAGTTTTCGGATCGGAGGAGGGGGAGTCGGAGGAGTTGGAGGGGGAGTCGGACGCAGAGATGGAGGAGGAGATGCAAGGATTGGCGGAGGAACAAGCGGAGATGGAATCAGAGGGACAGAAGTAGTACAGGAGTAAAGTACATGAATGATAAGATGTCCGAGTTTTGATCTAAGAGGAACAGAATAAGGAGTGACTAGAAAAAAGCATGAAACGGGTATCTAGAACAAATCGGAGGTGTCGGAGGTGTCAGAATAGTCGGAGGACAAGGAGTTGTCCGAGGACAGCGAATCTGAAGAGGAAGAGGGATGGACTTGCATTCATGACGCTCGAGAGTCGGAGCGGGGACAGGAGTTGACGGAATGTCCTGCGGAGCTGCAGAACATGCAAAGTCCGAGGCGAATGTGACGAGAATGCTCTTCAGGGTGGAGACGACCATCGGGACCAAGGAGTGGGAAAGGAGTGTTGGGGACTGTCAGAGGTGTGTCGGAGGAAATGTCAGAGGAGAGCGGATCTTCAATGGATGGCTCGTCGTCCAACTCCAGGATGGAGCTTGCAGGAGATTGCAAATCCTAGGTGGAATTAACCGGAGATGGCGGTGTAGAGATCATCGGAGATACTGGAGTTTCAGAGATGGGAGTGGATGCTCGAATGAGCTCGTCCTGGCATTCCCAATAGCGACGATCTATGTCCAGAGCCATGGAACAGAGATCATAGATTGTCCGAGGCTTCCCGAGACGAGAGATCTCGTCCTTGATGCGATCTGGAAGGCCGTTGTAGAAACTGCGCCGGAGTGCGCCGGAGTTCCAATTGCAGACTTGAGAAGTGGACTGATTCCATTTAACGATATATGGGGTGATCTGCTCGGTGTCCGACATTCGAAGAGTCTCTAGGACTGCTTCTGCATCAGCGACAGGGTCATGAGGACCAAAATTAGACTGGAGTTCATAAAGGAATGACTGCCAATTTGTCATTCAGAGTGGACGACGCTCCGGAGTTAAAACTCCGAGGATGTCCGGTTCGAAATACTCTAAGGCCGTGCCAGAGAGGTAGGACTGCGCGAATGTGACTTTGGCACGATCAGTGTGATAGGACCGTGGATAGGCTTGAAACTGGAGTTCACATTGTGTGACAAAAGTCCGGAGTTTTGACGGATGAAGTCCATCAAACAGATCTGGAGCACAGACTTTGGGAATGGAGGTACCGGAGTTGTCTAGGAGTTCGGAGGACATGGAGCGGATGGCTTTTGCCAATTGCGCGAACGGTTCAAAACCAAGTGGAGTACAGTTCAAGGAACTGGAACACGTACTAGAACGAGGACTGGAGCGGAGACGTGAGGAACTGGATGGAGGTGACGGAGTCGAAGGAGGACTTTGTCTGCGATGACTGCGAGGCATCGGAGTGTCAGCAGAGGACGTCGGAGGTGCAGGAGTTCGACTCCTTGGATGCACAAGGTGCGCGGATGTAGAGGACTGAGGACGTGCGGTGAGGCTGACGAAGGAGTTGCCTAGAGCAGTGCGATGACTACCAAACGCGGTCAGGAGGACTTGGTGTTGGGATTGATCTAGAGTATGAAATCCAGAGGTTATACTTGATCGATACAAAGGTGAACCTAAGACAAGAGGGAGTCAGAATATACTGTTAAGTTTGGTTCTCCGATGCTCCGGAGGAACTCCGAGGGGTCAGGAGTTGAGGAGTTGTCGGAGTTGGTGGGCCTTGGCGCAGGACTTGTGTGTCACGCCCTTGCGTAGGTTCGGGCCCTTAGGAGTTCGGAGTTAAGGAGTTAAGGAGTTAAGGAGTTAGGAGCTAAGGAGTTCTCGGGCAGAGTACCAGAGGACTAATTCAATATTCTGACTAAGGTACATCGGAGAGTATCTACGAGTTTATATAGTGCGGAGATGCACCAGAATTACTACGGATTGATAAGACGGAACATTACATGAGTAAGACGGGAAAATAGAAGACCAAATACCGGAGCTGTGCACCAGGTATGCAGATAGCTGGAGTGGTGCGGAGTCTGGTTACATAATCTAATCTAGACTAAATGAGGTAATGTCACATGCTCCAAAAGTCAGGTGATGCAAATCTAAGGAGATCACACCGGAGTTGGTCTGGAGTTGACCAGAGTTGACTGGAGTTGGAACGGTATATGACAGTTTGTGACAGTTGCGAGCACTTTCGGCCAATCAAATACCAAAATTCTCTCTGACAAACAATATATGGATTGGTAACATTCCACAAGAACTAGTAATACTCACTCTCCTAGAGCAGCTGTCGGTCGCACATCATTTTCTGTGTTGTTATGTGGTCAAACTTTATCCATGTGATGGACACATGACTAATCCTGCTCATTTACAATGGGGTCTTAAGAGCAATGTAATGTTGTACAATGTGAACATGAATGCAATGGTTTCAATGCTGGAGGGGCAATTGTGGCCACAACCTGTCATGCGTCTTGCTTCAGTGTTGGCAGTGACATTCATCAGGTCAAAGAAATTACCAAAAAATTGGTTGAAATCTACATTCCAGGTTTGACAAGGAGCAGTGCATGATGCACTTGTTTGGTTGAAGAACAACAACTCCATCTACAAGGACATCGTCATTTCAGCAGAGTAGTTGCAAGCATTGCCTGAAGATGACATACCATATGAAATTTTGTCTATTGTTCAATATAAAGAGCATGGAGAATTGCTCGAGCAAGAGAGAGAAGGATACGTGTCACTTGAAGAGTTAAATGATATCGGTAAGTTCACTTTATCATTTTGGCATCTTGGTATAATTTGCACGTTGAACTAATTCTACAAAGAGGTTGTTAGTTCAGATGTTATGACAAGCCAATTGGACATAAATGGAATAGACATAGATTTCAAATATACTTCCGGTGGTGATGAATCGGGTGAGAAGATAGACTCTATTGATATATTGTTCACAGTTTTTGACTATATTTTAGATATTGAAAGGCCCGAAGAAGATGGCTGTGTTATTCCACTGGAATTTATTGGAGTTAACAACATTGATTTAGATCAAGTGTCTTTGGACAAGCAGATGAAATACACTTTTGCCCACTTATGCGACAAGGAAGGAGGCTATGTTGTTTGTCATGGACAGGTTCCATTGACAGAATTTGGAGGAAACTTATCAGAATCACAACCCAATCCTCTCACAGCTGCATTTCCGGCACTCTTTCTATATGGAATGGGTGGTGTTGAATAGAATTGAGAAGTGACTGTTGGATTTGATGAACACATCCATTGGTCCCTTCAGTATTACAATTGACAATTTCGCAAGCATCACTCTTACCCCTTCATCATGTTTGCAATCCAGCAGAAGTGCGAGGCTTTGTTGTCTACTTGCATTCAGATGAAACGTGGAGATTTTGAAAGGGACACAGTCATTTTGAACTCATTGACAGTGGCTGATCTGAAAGAGGCTGAAAAAGAAAAAGCTGCTTGCATGCCCATCATGAACTCATGGGTGAAGGTATTATGCAAGCATGTCTTTACTTCTTGTGCTCGTGTGAAAGGCTCAGACAAGGCACGTGCAGCCTATCAGGGGTAGATATGGAGGACATGTCTTCATTTGCGAGGCCCATCCATATGGATCACCATCAATCCATGTGATATCCATGATCCCATACTTTAGATTTTTGCTGGCGAAGAAATCAATATAGATGATTTCGAAGGGAGGTTAGGTCCTGATAGCAGTCAGAGAGCAATGAACATTGCACATGATCCATATGCAGCTGCCAAATATTTCTTTTTTCTCATCAAGATGATTCTCCAAACTCTCTTCGGCATTGAAGTCACAAGGGATCAGGTACACTCCAATATAGATATTCTAGGTAGACTGTCTGGTTATTTTGGAATCATCAAAGCCCAAGGTCAAGAGTCATTGCACATCCATATGCTTCTATGGCTGGAAGATGCACCAAATTGTGGAACAATACACAAGCTTTTGAGAACAGAACGTTTCTGAGCACAAATTTGTATGTTCTTGAGAGAGAATGTCTGGGTACACGTGGAGGGTCTTGATGAAGAAACAGTAAAGAAGATGCCTCGAGAATCTCAGTTGGCTTACTCATGGCCACCACATCCCAATAGTGAGCTTTGGGAAGAAGAATTTGCGGAACGACTTTGGCGAGTTGTTTGAATGCAACAAATCCACTCTTGCAGTAAATCAACATGCCTTCATCACGACATGTATGGGAATTTGATATGCAAACGAAGAGCACCCTGGGAGCTATCAGATATGGATGAAGTTGATAGTCAAGGGAATTACAGGATATGACAGAGTCATCCATTTGTCAATGCTTTTTGCCCTGCAATATCCATCACGGCATGTTGCAATAATGGCATCAAATTGATTATGAACAGTCAAGACACAAAGAATGTTATGTGGTATTCAACTACATACCAGTCAAAAAAGCAAGGCAAGAACTACAATGTGTCAGCACTGATGGCAAACACTCTTTTGTACCACAACACACATAAAGATCATTTTGACAACATTCTAAACTGGAATAGACTGTTGATCTTTCGTTGTCAGCATGCAATCAACAAAGAGATGGAGATGTCAGGTCCACAAGTAATGTCATACCTTATGAAATGGAGTGACAGCATATGTTCTCATCATTACATTCCATTGTACTGGTCTTCTTTGGGGGCAAAGCTGAGTTCTCAGTTTGTGGAGTTGCAGCAGAGGAGATCTCATTGCATGTAGGTTTCGACTAATAAATTTGGTGGTCAGTGATTGATGCATTGAAATCTTGTTAAAAAAAATATAAAAATGTTATATTGAAATTTCTGAGGATATTTCATCAAATGAATGTGAAACCGAACGTCTACATGGTAACGAAAAGGATAACCAGGAAGTGTACAGTGTATGTGTTAAAGATTTTGATGAAATGATTTCAAAAGTTTAGAAAAACGACGAACCTAACAGGACGTGTTAACTTTTGACATGCATTCAAATGGCAGTTTGTGTGTCCAATGTTACGCAAGTCATACTACTCGAGCGGAGCGGACGACACGAACCTAAATCAGGGAGGACACTCACGAAGAGGTACGACAACGTCCCGAAGAAGGTGACTAGAGTGCAGAGGAGTTTATGAGGAGTAGCTTGTAAACGACACTAGAGGACTGAGAGGTCAACGAGGAGAGACTCGAAGACGTACACGGAGTGATGAAGAGGTCGACGAGGAGTAGCTCGAAGACAGACACAGAGAGTTGACGAGGGTTACTCGACAATGACGTGAAGGTTCAAGGAGTCGACGAGGGGAGACTCGACGACGACAAAGAGGTGCTTGACGACGAAGTCTCAAGTGAGGAGCAACTCAAGCAGAATGAAGTGTATTGCGAAGAATACAGAAGAACAAGAGTACATGACAGCCAGGTATATATAGTGTGGAATCGGGCCGATGGAACACTATAGAACATCATGGAACAAGGGGAAACTAAGCCGTTGTGAGAGAAACGACTGCAGAGAGGAGGCTGTCCATAGGAAACAGGAAACGAGTCACAGAAAGAACAAAGGATTCCTTACGAGGAATGGAATATGAGATAAAAGGGGATAGGACGTACTCAAAAGGGAATCTGAAGGAGAAGAGTATGGACCGGTAAGGGTAAACATTAAGCCGATGATGAGAAGAGGATGACAAGACGATACAAAGGAATCGGCCTAAAGATAAGATCAAAGTATTGCAAACGATAAGAGATAAAATGTGTTGTAGATACAATAGAGAGAACAAGGAAAGAAATTGTAACATCCGAAGTCAAATTCAGGACTATTCACTGCGAGGGGAAGAACTGGAGGGTTATTTTTTTTTTTCATTTGTCATGGATACTTACAAAGAACTGATTCCTCAACAAGATAAGAAGAGGACAGTGCCTTCAGACCTTGGTCAAAGCATCTCTGCTGAAAGGGGATGGTGGCGAAATGAGTAGAGCAATTATTTTTCTGACCATCCAAGATATATGATGCACCACCACATAGTTCGTTCATAGCATCACAACATGCTGCCTGATATCATTGGGCCTTTCTTTCCAAACCATGATCAATCAAATGAATGCAATGAAGCATTTTATTTTGGATCCATGTTGGCATTGTTGTCACTGTGGAGAGATCTACAAGATGTCAAACAGAATCAAGAATCTTTTCAGGACGCATACTAGGATTTCATCGAAGGAGCATCGAAACACGATCTGGAAGTTATTTCAGGCATTCAATATTATTACCAGTGCAAGAACTCAGTGGAGATCCAGCACAACAATGAGAATGAAGTCATGCATTCAAGGGACATAGTCAGGAGTAGGGAGAACATGGATTCGGAGCAACAGGATGAAAAAAGGATGGAGGAAAGTGCGACAAGTGACTCGGACATACCATTCTCTTTGACAGAAGAAGACCTGGAGGCATACGAAGAGTCTCAAAGAAACTTTTGCAAAGAGCTTAATGGGAAGATTGCAGTTGCTATCGTATGGGAGGTCAAGGTCTTCTGTATTAACGAAGGACAGTAGTAGGGGTGTGTTCATGCTGGTACAAGGTCAATCAGCATTGCAGAGGAAGACGACTGCAGGAGAATGCATACATGGCAAGATACTATGACAAAAGCGGTGGCGAATTTAAACAGTGAGATGGGACATGCTGTCAAAGACATGTGTCAGAGTGCTAATGAAGGCAACATGATGGTCCAGGATAGCTCTTCAGAAAAATTGAACAGAGGAGGTGTTGCAAACATGCACGGAGATGTGGAGATGGTAGAGAATGAGATGACCAGCATTGAAGATCATCTTGCATCTGTTGATGTGGAATCTCTTCCTCCGAATCAGCGGCGTGCATATGATATCATCGACTGGCACCTTCAGCAAACTTTGTTGGGAGCCAATCCAGATCAGCTGCTGATGGTCATTCCAGAAGAAGAAGAGGTAGGAAAATCAAAAACAATCCAGACTATCACTGAGAACTTTGCACAATGGGGAGCAGGTCACCTATTGGCCAAGAGTGCGTACACTGGGATAGCTGCGACCATAATCAATGGGAAAATGCTGCATGTGATTGCACAAATCCCACTGAATGGACAGAAGCAGTCACGCAGAGCCATGGAGAAATTGATTGTATTTTAACGCAACTGACTCTATCTTATTATTGATGAAAAATCTATGCTTTCATGCAAGTTTCTTGCCTAGATCTCTGCATCCCTCAGTAAAGCAAAGTCACTGGCAGGGATTCTTAATGTCAATCTTCCATTCAGAGGAGCAAGTGTTATTCTTGTCAGAGATTTTCATCAATTTCCTCTGGTGGTCAGTCATCCGCTTTACTGGCTGGTGGATCCTTTGAGGGACGACGGTGAAGAACTTTAGGGTAGGGCAATTTACAAACAGTTCTGCACTGTCGTTTGCATAACACAACAAGTGCAGGTGATTGATGGTGATTGGATTGATCTTCTTCATCACATTTGAAATGGGAGCTGCCGAGTGCATCACATTGTGATGCTACATTCACTCATAGTCTCCAACCCATCTTGTCCTCCAACTGACTTCTCTCGTGCATCATGGAATGACATGGTGCTCATCACCCCACGACACTCGGTTCGGCATCACTGGAATGCAGCAATGTCGCACGAACGCTGTTGAATCCAAAGATGACAGTTGTTAATATGCCCAACATATGTATGACCTTGTGGGAGGAAAAGCACTTACACTGAGGGAGCATTTTGCAAGGGCTGCCAAACAGCACATCACCAAAATTACATAGCATGTATATACAAATATATGTCTATATAAATGTCATAACCTCCATCGAGGATGTCATGAGTATGTAGAGTATGTCACTGAATATTACAAAACACATTTTCCGATCGCAACACTTGCAACCAGATAATCGTGACCATGTATTATTTCTACCTATTCACTCGCTCAGTGATTATATGATAAGGTCATGCTGACTCACACATTATGTATCGTATCGCTGTACTTCACCCCAAGTATGACAATACAAATCATGCTCATAATTGTATTGTCAGGTATTAGTAGCAGTTCGAATACATCTATTCATACTATCATACACTGTCATAGAGACCCTGGATTCAGATGTGCTGCCTTGTGAGAAAGTGCAAAGAATAGCTGTGGCCTAGTCCTGGAATCACCACCTGCATTCTAATAGTTCAATATCAGCCTACAGAGAGAAGACCATGACTTACTTCACTTCTTCCTTTGAGTGCGGCTGCTTCAAGCCTTTGCTAGTGCTTTCTCATTTGTGACCCATCCACGTTTCTTCTGAACATGTGCTGGTTTGGGCTCATTTGTTCCCTCCTCGTCTTCTGTCAAGGGACCATTGTCATCGAAAAAGTTAAGAGTATTCGCCTGCTTTCTCTTCATGGTGGATGGTTGAGGGCCAGGAGAAGTGTTTTTAGTCATCATGGATGAGTGCAAATTTGAAGTCAAGCCGACAGAGTCATCCACAGCTGATGGAGGACCATGGGATGTCTGCAGACCCGAAAGAGCATTGTCATCTGTATCAGTGGTTCTCATGGTATCATCGTTGAGTTGGTGAAAGTCCTCTTCATCTGGATTGACTCTAGCTGTAACATCAGCTAGAAGTTCGTTCTCACGTGCTTCAAATTGCATTTCCATCTCGAGCAAATCATCATCGCCATTGGCCGCAGTTACAGAATCGGTGGTCATGAGACTGTTTGGGTTCCCAAAGAGTTTTCTTGAGGAGATAAGTAGTTAGAGAGTAGAGACAGTGATATACTCTAACACTTACTCGTTATAGTAGCATAGTAACCCCTCAGCCCACGCACGGTCTCTTGTCTCATGGATAAGCTGAGTAATCCTGTAATAGAACTCTTGATAGTTGAACAGGCCGTCTTGTTCACTCCATTTTTCCGCAGAAGAGAGAACAAACCGAGCCTGTGGTGATCAGTAGGCACTTTCTAATGTGATATAAAATAGCCTACCTGCATCACAGCATATGCAATGTGTTCAGATTCAACCACTTTCATCCCATGAAGCTTTGCTTTACCGCTTTTGGCACCCTTTGCACATTCCTGGAGTGCTGATGACGGAGAAGTGAATATGTGTTTCAGGGTCTAAAGATATGTTAAGATTAGCTGTACTGTGAGGATAGAATGCTCACTCGTTCGACAAAATAGCCCTGAAATAGACCTTCAGAAATTGCCCTTAGGTTGTACTCGGATCCCGGAACATTCCCAGGATAAACAAATGCCAGCCATACATTTGATGTAACCTTAAGGGGGTCAGAGGGGTCATCGAATCGCTTCCGTGTCGTAAATACCTAGCAACCAGAGAAAATGAAACAGAATGAATAACAAACCCATTCTCATCATGTATGTAATCTTTCAAGTACTTGACAGGACACAGCATGCGACCAAGCTGAGAGTGGTTGAATCCCATACAAGCATGTCCTCCTTTGGTCTCAGGAGAGACCAGGGGGTGTACAACCTGTTTGCTGGGGTCAGGGGCAGCATATTGACCAACCATCTTACACAGGCGACAACCGTCTTCAGCATGGATGTGAATGATAGATGCCTGCATCTATGTGCACCTTGAGTCACTCGACATATGAAGAATGAAGCAGCTCACCTCTTTAACAAGTTTATTCACCTCAATTCCTTTTGTCCTATTGCCAACAAGACCGATAAGATAAGGAGCATGTGTTATCAGGTAATCGTACATATATGCATTGGTAACGCTCGCTGGTTCGATTTTCACTAAAGGAATTTGTATGCATATATGTACTAAATAGGATGACAGACCACATACATTTCATCTATCAGTGTTTGTACTGCATCTGGACACTCATCCTCATAGAGGTACCATTGAATAAGACAACTGACTTGAATGATATCGTCTAAGTTGCAGAAAGCATCAAAGCTGTGGGGGATATATTTTGCAATGAATAGACATTGCTTTCGCCCAGCAGATCTCTCAAGATCTTCTCTAGTGCTATAGGGATGTATTAGTACATATTTCCTACCATAAAAAGTGTCCCATTGACCTTTCAGTTACCCCCTTCCGATTGCTGCATGATCTCGTCACAAGATGTGTGAATTGCTCAAACTGCCAAATCACGTACCTCTTTTTCTGAGTAGGCTTATGGTTGTGAGCTGAATCAGACACTTCATCATCTGAGTTTACAATGGTAGGCATGACAATGCTTGGGCTTATTGTGGGGATCAGCAATCTACTCAAACTCGGACTCAAGACTCAGACTTGATCTAATCTGTATTAGTCATAAATTTTCACATACACTTTAGACAATCGGTAATGGTAGGCTTGATGCTTTGCTGGCTGACTCTACTCTTCCATAGGCATTATATCTACCATTTACTAGTGCATTGGCTGTCCGTTAGCCCCACATTCCATTTTATGTGAGTTTCCCTACCCTTTTTGATGTTCTAACCATATTTTAGGTAAATATCTAGTTTTTTATATTGTTGTATCAACCATAATGTGAATATAGTATGTCGGTTGAGATCTTTTGTATGACTCGACTTACTGCCAAAGCATGCCAGAAAACAAATGTATCTCATGCGGAGCAGTATTTCACACTTGAAAGCAGCTTTCAGCACATAAACCTCAATGTAAACAGTGTATTTCATTCACTGATGAAATCTTCAGACAGGAACCACCTCAAAAATGTATCCGTGTTGCATCTCCACCCCAACCATTTGATGCTGGACTTGAGGATAGCATTATTTCTTGTCCAGATGTTGTTATTGATCACACAAAGGTATGAATCATCTTGTGGTTGGTGGGTCATCATCTTGACATGTACTAAATGATCTATACTAATAGGTCACAAATGAGGAACAACCTCCATCTCCCCCTCCTATCATATCCAAACGCTCAGGTTGCCCGATTCGAATGCCAGCACGTTATGTAGAATTTGTTCCAGAAAGTGCTATCAGCCTTGAGCACATGCCACTCACCTCACACCAATAGTGCATGCGTTATCCAGACTCACTGCCTCCGATTCCTACATCCCCAACCAATTCCAACAATTCCATTGTTGAAGATAATCCAACATTCATGACTGAGCCAGATTCATTTGGGCTATACCACACATATCCTCGTTGACCTACTCAGGCGTCAACTGATACACTAAGCAATGTTACTGATGCTCCAACACTCACTCAAACCCTTTCTGTTAGTCAAGATTCACTACATGGTTGTCATATGCCATTCCAACTCCGGAACTCCACCCCAACTCCACCCCAACTCCGGAGTTATCTCCACCATTTGCGCGCATGTGACATCCAGACCCACATGACCTTTCCCTATTTAGATATCTTTGTTCTCTGTTTGGCTGTGCCTGATTATTTACTTAGTCACCATTCCTAGATGCGCAGTCCAGCGTGTCTCACTCCCGGTGCACAGCTCCAGCTTTCTCCCTTCCCATCTTACTCATTCAGAATGTTCCGCAGCCTCTCCGTTAGTAATGCGATACAACTCTGGTAGTATAAATATCATAGTTACTTCACTGTCATTCCTTAGTCTGAATATCGACTTGGATAACTCCTGTCTCCACTCCACTCCACTTCACTCCTTCTCCTACTCTACTCCAAAGAGTCAGACCTACGCAAGGCGCGACACATAAGTCCTGCGCCAAGACTCACCACTCCGCTCTGCCACTCCGCTCTGACCCTTCGTCCCCTTGGACCATCACTCTGGAAGACAGGAGTGACCGATCTTAACAATGGTGCGCCCAAGACTCCACCAGATGCAGAAACTCTGTCCCAGTACTACGCGCCGTTCACTAATCCCTCATGTGCCTTGCTTATAGCATACCACTACTCTGGCTCAACAACCAGATCTGGCGCAGAGATCGATCGGCTACCAGCTTTTCTGAATCATCCCGATTTTCATGCTCCTGATATGTTACAATTCAGCCATGTTCGTGAAGAGCAACGACTTGATGAGTTTTTGCAGAAAACTAGTAATCCATTTCATATGGAACATGGCTGGAAATGTTCCAGTGTCAAAATCTGTTTACCCAAGGAGCAAACCTGTTTCGTCTCAGAAGATCATGCACCCAAGCTTGAGATTGGTGGGGTGTACCATCGTGATCTCACAGAGGTCATCTGTTCCACATTCGAGGATGAACTATTCGCAACATTCAACACTACACCATTCACTCAGCAGTGGAAAGTGAGCGAGCATGTCCAAGAGGTTTTCTCTAAGGCCTATGTATCTGCTGAGATGCGCCAAGCCTATGATGAGATCAACTCACTCCCTCAGGACCCTAATGATGACCTCGAGTGTATTGTCACATCATTAATGGTATGGTCGGATTCAACTCATCTAACCAATTTCAGCGATGCGTCACTCTGGCCATTTTACCTGTTCTTCGGAAATGAATCCAAGTATACACGAGGGAAACCAACATCAAACACATGTCACCATGTCGCATATATTCCAAGTGTATGCCTCATCATCCTTAATGTGTTGTAGCTGATCACTAGATATTGACAGCTGCTGAACGATTTCCAGATGGACTACCAGCAGCATTATAGGGATTCAGCAACAAGGGAAGTCATGATGCACTGTAAGCGAGAGCTCATGCAAGCCATTTGGGATCTCCTTTTGGACGATAAATTCATGGAGGCTTATACTCATGAGATCGTCATTCGATGTGGTGATGGCATTGTTCGCCGAGTCTTTCCTCAGTTCTTTAACTACTCGGCAGATTACCCTGAAAAGTAAGGAAATTTTCTCAATCAAAATTAATTCTGATTCTCTTTTAGAATTCTCCTTTTGGGAATCAAGTTTCTGGGTAAATATCCATGCCCACACTGCTTAATTTGTCAATCAGAGCTAGCCAGGATGAGAACCACTTGTGATATGAAGATACGTGTTAAGTGTGTTCGGGTTGACAATCCAAGACGGCATATAGGCATTCAAGCTGCATGAAGACTAATCTTTGAGAGGGGTGCAACAGTCAATGGTGAGCAGGTTCAGGACACCTTGGGTGATGGATCATATGTTGCTATCATTGTATGGATATTTCAACCATTCTACTAGCACAGTCTAACCTTTTTATATCCCTCTAGAATGCATTTTTGCATTGCCTGCATGAACAAGGTGTCAAATTTTTCCGACTATTCGTGATCGATCTGCTGCACAAATTTAAAATTGGTGTCTGGAAAGCGATCCTGACACATTTATTTCGCATTTGTATCGCACAAGGTAGTGAGGCAATCCAACGTCTAGACGAGAGGTATGTGCATGTGCTGTCCTGTATTCATCGTGAGAAAGTTTCCCCAAGGTACTGTGCGGTGCCAACATTTGGGCAAGGAACCATCCGGAAGTTCCATACAAATGTCTTGGCCATGAAGAAACTTGCAGCGCGGGATTTTGAAGACATTCTGCAGATATGTTTTTGTTGAGAACTTTGAACAATCTAACGAAGATACCAGTGTGCTATGACATGCTTCGAAGGCCTACTGCCAGAACACACAATATGTGTGTCCTCAACATGCTTTTTAACTTAGCTACCTGGCACACATTTGCCAAACTATGTATCCATACCACCAATACACTAGTGTTTTTCGATCAAGCAGTTATGAATTTGAGAAGATCAATACAATGCTTCATCAAAACCACCTGCGATTACTACAGAACCTATGAACTTCCACAAGAAATGGCTGCTCGTGGTTGTCGATGGCTACACTTGCGGCATAGAAAACAGGGAGTGATCATCTAGCAACAAGTTTGAAGTGGAGGGAACGAAAGCTCAACCTCACGACCTACAAATTCCATGCGCTCGGTGATTATCCCAACACTATCTGTCATATGGGAACCACTGATAACTATACTACACAGCCGGTAAGTTTGTGGATTACTCTTTTGTAGTACATGTCGAATAAACATGCTTTTAGAGTGAGTTGCAACACCGTCATGTGAAATGAAGATATGCCCGAATGAACAAGAATAAGAAGACGGCCATTGCATCCTTGACCAGACAAGAATCCCACACACATTACATTGACAAGCTAATCAACTCACTCAAACAGGCACCCATTCCAACTGTACCTCACACAGACCACCCTTCACATCTTCGTACTTCACCTTTGGACAAATATTATGTTGGGCAACAATCACGCGATGTCATGAATCTCACATTATAGCTTCAAGAGCATGCTGGGGACCATGCAACCAGGGTAAGTTGTGGACTTGATCGAAGACAAGCTACTAATGCTCCACAGGATTTCCGCATCTGCTTAAAAGATCATCTACTGGCATGGTTACAAGGAGCTCAACACCTCGAGGACGATGTTCAGTACTCCAACAAGGACAGAAACAACATCATTTTCACTGAGGACAAGATTTATCTCCACAAGGCATTTCGAGTGAACTATACTACCTACAACTTGCGGCGGGAACAAGATAGTATCACTGTATGCACACATCCTGACATCATCATCTTGTCAACTGAGACCAACGAGGCGTGCCACCCATACTGGTATGCTCGCATCATTCTCATTTTCCATGTCAATATCCATTTCTATGGAGACAGTGAGAACAGCGAGGATCTAAAATGCTTCAATGTCCTCTTTGTCCGCTGGTTTGGACGTGCTACCCATTTACCTTCAGGATTTTCAGCACAAAGACTCTCAAAGGTCAGTTTCCTGCCTGAGGACGATCCGGATGCTTTCGGGTTCCTCAATCCAAGTGATGTCATCCACGGGTCACACATCGTCCCTTCATTCGAACATGGCACCACAGCAGAACTACTTGGGGGATCTTTTGCACAAGAGGACAACTCGGAGGGCAATGATGATTGAAGCTTGTTTGATATAGACATGTAAGTGATTTTGCAATAGAACTTGTGCTCGTAACTTACACCTGATGTAGTTTTGCTGACCGTGATATGTTTATGCAGTACCAGGGGGGTAGTATTGGGCATGTTGGTTCAAGGCATTGGGACGAATTTCTTCAGTCCGATAATGGTATGGATGGCTGCCGGATAAACTTGTCGGACGAAGAAGTTGAGGGTGAAGGTGACAACTTGGATTCCAGTAGCGAAGAGGACAATGAAGCAGCACATATCGATGTCAATGATGATGACGAAGATCTCATGGATGGGGCTGGTGACGAGGATGTGGATACAATAAACAAAGATGACCCAATTGTTGCAGATGAGGGGGAGGAGCTTGATGATGTTGTTTCAGGTCAAGTAGGATACAGTATACTGTAGCTTAACCTCAGCTGGCATTGTTATTGAGTCGTATTTCAAGCATTTTTGGATGAGGCGCAGTCCCGTACACTAATGAGTTGGTGACCGCTGACCACACCATCCAGTTTGCTATTGAGGATATATTCATATTACATAGGATATAATACATGTTCAAAAGATATACATGGCATATAACTGACGCGCTATCTACACGATGCATATGTATTACCGCTGACGAGCAGAAACGACGATGATATGCTTTCAGCATTCGGAATTCTCGTGTGGGATTTCCGTATGACATAATCTATTTTCAGATGCCACAAGCCATCATGCATCACCCCAAGTCAGATAATGTCACAGTCATGCAACTTTGCTGATGCAAGGGCACAGTTCCAAGGCTGATGAACATGGTGGTCTTCCTGACTCTGTTTTGTTGTCTGTGGGCATGAAAGTTATGGTGATGTTGAATGTGGAAACAGATTTGGATATTGTAAACGGGGCCAGAGATGTGATCACGAAGATTGTACTTAACAAACATGAAGAAATTTATTCTTCGACAGCTTCGGTGGCAAAATTGCAATATCCACCCACATATGTGCTCATCCAAATGTCAAGTTTAAAGTTCCAAGTCTTGAAAGGTTGGATGAGAATGTAGTTCCAATCTTCCCAGCCAAATGATCATATGTGATCATTGAAGGTGGCTTGAAAAAGACGGTTGTCAGGAGACAGTTGCCATTGACACCAGCTTATGCATTCACCAACTACCAGTCCCAAGGTGATTTTACACATGTCGCATGTGTTTCGAGCGCTGACAAGTCCAACATTCCTGAAATGTAAGGTCAGACGATTTCACATGCAATAATTGACATCAGCACTCCACCTTCAGGATCACTAACCCTGTTCAACATGTATGTCGCCTTGTCATGATGCTGCGGCAGAGAGTTCATTCATCTTCTGTGGGACTTTGATGAGAAGTCACTTATGTCACATCCAAGTGAGTACTTGCGCATGGAGGATGAAAGGCTTTTAGAGTTGGATTTGAAAACACAAGAGTGGTGGAACGGGGTCAAGGAGACACAGGACATACAGACGTAGGTGTCAGGTGATGTGAGATGTAGCATGCCACAGGATACCAGCAGTCCATGAACGTTGGAACGCAGAATCAAGTACTGTTAGATACATGGAAGGACGTTCTCACAGGGTGTAAAATCTGTCTGCCACAGCCACAATTCTCGGGCCCCAGTGACCTTGTAAACAAGGTAATGTCTTTCGAATGTATTTCTTTGGTTCCAACCCATCTTTGATTGTTCTTTCAAAATTTTAAAAAGCGATCAAAGTTCTTGGACAACCCTCTCCAAGATCCACTCCTTTACGACCGGATCCACCACTACCGCAGGCACTTTGAATTGAATGGCGTTCCCACCCAGAGTTTCCGCCCTCCAAGAACAATACTCGAAAAATGTCCCCGGTTTCACGATACGGATCGTGGGAAAGCGAATCCGCTCATCCTCGAGCGCGCGAAGATGCTCAGCGTCAGTAGTCACAAGGGCATCAAACACTTTCTGCCGCGCTAGATGCGCATTCGGACCTGTTTGAATCCTGAGTGGTTTTGTTCATCAAAATGTGCCTTGACGCACCAGGCGGTTTTGATAGCCCAACAATGAAGCCCAGGGTAGGTGGCAACACGCGGTCATCCACCACGGTCGTATATTCTTCAACAATAATTGTATCCTCCGAGCTAATGGTACGAAGAACCTCTGTCAGGTGAAAGTCTGCGACCTGCGTGTGTGGGAGCTGGATCTTAATCCTGTTCCATATCAGTCACCAGAAGCAGAGTGTAACGGAATCAATGATAAACTCACGATTTCCTTCCGAAATACTTAAAAATAGGGGAGTTGATTTCTGTATGGAACCCAATGATGGAAATAACGTCGCCGAGATGATATCGCCATAAACCATTTGAGGTCGTTATGATTGGTTCATACTGCTTTCCCACTTCTACTTCCCACTACGACATGTTACTAACCAATCAACGGTGGAGACACAAATACAGACCGCTTGACAAAGGGATTCAAGGGTGTCACCTCTGGAGACATCCAGGAACTCAATGACCTTGTCATTTGGGAGAACGTACTCGTCAGGTTTGTTCACATTATACAGAATACCAATGGTGGATTCTGCTGCGCCATAGGCAGGGCTACGAATCGGAATGTTTGGGCCCAATATGGACCTTACCTTGGGGACTGTTCAGCGAAAATGAAGGGCGAGAACACAAGTGCCTACCCTGGGAAGCAGAAGGCTAAACGGGTCGGTACATACGGTACAGAGTACATTCAGCTTTGGCCAAACACGAGTTGCCCACCCTTCAAGGGTGAATGGAGGACCGATGTCAAGTAATTCTGCCGCACGCTCGGGGTTGGCCTGGAAGTGTGCCTGAAAAGGTCTTTAGAGGTCATCCGTACGTACGTCAATTGTTGACTTACCTGCAAATGTCCTCGGACGTCATGGTTGACACCCTCCAGATCGGGTATAATGCCATCTCTAATGTAGGACAGGAATGTATCCCACTGCTCGTCGATGTTCCGAATGAAATCGACAAATCGCGTAGCAAACGGCACGTAAAAGCCGTCCACGTCCCGATTCGTGAGGAAGAAGAGGGCGTGAATCGTCAGCGCTGACGGAACGTGGATAATAGTGGTCGCTGCCCACGGTACAGCGTAGTACGGTACTGGAATGCGTGGTTATCGTCGAAGGTAGGGTGGAGTGCGAGACGTACGTGCGAGGGACATCCGACTCTCATCACCATCGAATTTCCATCCAAAGAATCCGCGCACCATCTGTCCTGTCCCTGAGGTAACGGGGATTTTCTTCACCACTTGGCCATGTGCATCGTAGATTTCCTTGACGTCCAAAAATCCACACCAAGCGATTGCAGCAAGAGGATTCTTCCTGTTGAAGCTAAAGAATGGGCAGCGCGAAACAAATGGCAGTGGGTTATATCTCGGAAGAATCTTTGTGGAAACTCCAGTAGTCGAGCTAGAGCCTGTAAAATGAGCCGGAAGGTCAGGAGCAAATAGATTCTCGACATCTCCCTCCCTGCACGGCTGCGCGTTGAATCTATCTAAGAATGGTTTGTAGACACTATAGTCAGACAGCAGGACGTGAGTTCGGAAATGGGCCAAATAGGTAGCATCGACTTCGGTGCTACCATGTGCTGAAATAGCATCACGGAATGCAGAGAAACTAGGAGCTTGCATCACGAATTGGGTGTTGACATTCTTTCTGATGATGTCGAGGAGTATGCGATCCGTTTTTCCCGCTAGGATGGATGTCTGCTGGAGGGTTTGAGCGACGCCTCCGGTGGGAGTGACACTGCCTGGATCGAGAATATCCAGGGAAAGGACCATCTGGCTAGGCTCGAGAGGAGGACTAGATGGGAGTTTAGATTCGATAGTGAACTTGGTAGACGCCCACGACGATTCGCTTTATAAGATTGCGGATGCGACCCGAAGTTCAACCGAACAGCTTAAACTCCCTTTAGCCTCGGGAAAGACTTACCGGGTGTCAACCTTGCAAGCACGTACATAATGTGGTTTTCATGATGTGTGACTCTGTCCCCGGGAATAGAAAATCTTTCACTGCTCTGGCAATGTTCGTGCCCGCGATGCAGCAGATTACAAAAGGCTACTCGCCATCGGTTCGATCCGCACTTTTACTGTTAATAAAACATAGCTCGGCTCAGTTTCCTTAAGCTTATCTGAAAGAGTCAACGATCTACCAAACTTATCTATCGAGCAAAGGAATGTGACATACATTTTCCTTGCTGGACTATGAAGCTTGGATTGGGGACCTGTTTGTAGGCCGCGAATATCCTACGCACCAGGGAAGCCTTCAGTCTAATAAAGACGGCTCAAAAGAGTGCGTGGTAGCATTAGTGTAAAGAAAGGAGGAGCTTCGCACTAGTACAAATGGTATCAATATTGTTTGCAAAGGAAAAGTGAGTAAACTCTGAACGAATTAGATCAGGCAGGATATCGAGTTCGTAGCAAATCGTCAATGGTTACCCCTCTCCGAATCGAAAAATGCGACGAGCTGTCCGACTGCAACCTTCTTGCCCGCACCTACCAGCGGCTTATTGTCCCTGACCTTGTCGTATCGCGACTGCCGCCGCAATACGAGCGGGTCGACGAACCGACCAGGTTGCTGATCCCCGCTCGCGCCCTTGTCCGATCTCAAATCAGTCGACTGCGACCGTACTCGATGCCGCGACAACGCAGGCTGCTGCACCGACTGTGCGCCATACGTCGACTGTGCCCGTGCCCGCGGACTCGAACCCTGGGTAAGGTCCTCCCCACCCACAAGTCGCACCGCTGCCGCCGCGCGTGACGCGCTCTTCTTGCCGACTGTCTCAGCGCCGTGCTCGTCGTCATCCTCGCTGCTCTCGGTCGTGGCCGAGAAGTAAGCGGTACCCATGAGTGTTTTGGTGCGCTCCCGTTCGTACTCGGCTTCCACCTCGGGCGGGGCGACGATGGGCCCGCCGAGGGCGACCGTGTAGCGCTTTCGTCCGGGAAGTGGTGTTGGGCTGACGCTGCCCCGTCTGGCGCTTTGAATATTTGGGGGAGGGAGACCACTTGGTGTAGGAGACGTCATACGGGACGGTGGGGACATGGATGTGGAAAATTCAAGAGGGGAAGATATTGGTGGCAGACCGGGGATGACCATCGATGTCGGTCTTGAAGCGGCAGGAGGGGAGCTAGCAGGGGTATGTGTTGGAGAGATGACATCACCAGGACTGGCATAATCTCCCGTAGGATATGGGAGACGTGTGCCTGCTCTGGACGAGGCTTTTGAGGCCAGCGGGGGGCTCGTAGACTCGCGGGCTGTGAGCGATGGCGCGCGGCGAGGTGTCGAGAAAACACTCATAGCTGGTGTGCTGACTACGCTTTCCGGTGAGCTAGTGGAGGAAGCGGAGCTAAACGAAGACTCGTGAGTGCTCACGATCATTGACTCAGTCGGAGGAGCTGAACGCAGCTCGGGGGAATCGCGTGCTGCTCTGTTGTTGGACAATACAGCGGGCGACGTTGCAAAACGTGCCATTTCTCGACCGAGCTCGGTGATACGTCCCTGAAGTTCGGTGATATCGTCTCTGATCGTACCTAGGTCTCCATCCCATGGATGTAAACTTTCTTCTTCTTTGTTCGCATTGTCGGGTTCTTTTTCTTTGGAACGTTCATTCTCCTTATCGACGAGCCAGCGCTCAACATCTCCCATGCGGTCCTCAAGGGCACGCACGTGAGACACGGTCCAGCGCTCGAGCTTCTCAAAGCGTTTGGCTATGACCAGCAGTGTCCCTGGGACGTCCAAAGTGCCTGAAGGGGTAAACGAGGCATACAAGGGGGGCTGTTCACGTGCGGGAGATCCACCTGGAGAAGCATTTCGTTGGAGCGAGATCGGGGATAGATTGATGGGCTGCGGTGTCGGCACGGGTGACAGCCTGACTGGGGTCTTGTTTTGGGTAGGTGATGTGGGTGAGGAGGATGCTCGCGGGGCAGAATTGTTGGCAGGTATCTTGAGATTGAGATAGGCAGGGTCTGTGTACTTGGTGGTGGTAGACGCGGGCCAATCCTTGTCTTTTGCCTTGTCCTTGTCCTTTTCTTTTGAACGCGACCTGGCTTCCTGGATGACCTGCTGGGCGGGCGTGAGGGGTTCTTTCTCTTTAGTGGGCGTGAGCCTCGACTTTGCAGCTTGCCACCATCCAGCTCCGCCCTCCTTGGCGGAAGAAACGGGAGAAGGTGGGTTGGGCAGTGTCTGGGATCTACCACGCGGGGGAGGCAACGGTTTTGGCGACCCCGAGTTCATCATGGCTAAGACGCGCTCCTCCACTGTGCGACGTTCTTCTGCTTCTCGAGTGAGTATCCGCTCTGCTTCGCGCCGACTTCGGTCACGTTCGCGCTGTGCTTCGGCCTCCAGTTCGGCGTCTGATGGGAGGCCACGAGGGGCTGGCGAGGGACTGATGAACGTGCCGACCCGATGGGCGAGATTGGCTGCGAACTGGGAAACCGATGTAGGGGACTGGCTACGTGCCCACCTGCTAGCGTCGTCGTCATCATCGTCCTCGTCCTCGTCGTCGCCAGACTGGCTGTCTTGTGAGTTCCTTCTTGGTACAGAGTCGTTGCGAAGTGGTGAGTGTGGCCCGCGTGGGGATGGTGGGTGTCCGTAGACGGGCTCTGGCTGTCAGTGACGATCAGCTAAGTTAAATGGCGCGCTGAAAGGGGCCGTACTAAGTTCAGTGATGTCGGGGGCGGTAGGGATGAAGTGGTTAGACGTCGCTGTTGAGCAAATTGAATGGACTCGGGGGTTGGCTTGGGCGAGGCGAGAGCGTTGAGATTAGCGATGCTTGGGGACAGCGAGGTCGTTGAGGCGGTATTGAGTGACTGCGAGGACATCGTGCTGCACGGTGAGCGGAGGTTGATTGGGTGCTTGCTCGCTGTGGGCGACGACGAGCACGACGTCGGCGATGCTGGCTGGCGCGTCGATGTCCGAGTTCACGACAGGTGTGTGAAATTACTTCCTAAAGGAGATATGGCTCGATCTTCGCGCGACTTAGGAGAAATTTTGGCGGGCAAAGCGGGCGTTGACGGCGACGTTGCTTGACTTGATTCCATGACCACGACGACGAGCAGCAGTCGCAAATGGAGTCAAGACGCGCAGAGACGTACGTGTCTTTGAAAAATTAGGCCGCAAGCTCATTATATAACAGGCTGGAGGCGCTCTCTGCCTACCTGGAGCACCAGCGAACACTCCTTGCACGAACACAGGCCGATATCGAACGGCTGAAAAAGCTCAAGGCAGAGCAGTTTGCCAATCGCAGTAGCTTCAAGGTATACACCTTCTCCACTTTTGTGCCGCCTGATTGGTAACCCTTGAATCTGCCAGAACGAACCCGAAGAAAAGCTGTCACAACTCCAAGATTATCAGCCTTCCCAGTCTTTTCCGACAAACATTGCTTGGGAAGCGTTTTCATCGAGTGGTCTGCCTCCACCATCGACTCTGCAGCTACGTGTCGTACTCACGCTGCCTTCCCAATTATAGACCCAACACCCCTCCGTACTCTTGCCATCCGCAGTCGCATCGATCATACCCAACAAACTGTCCCCTCCAACGTCCAGCAGTCCCCCCTCTCTACCCTTCAGAAATTCGTCAAAGATGCTCGTAAACTCATTCTCGACCCCGTGCTCGACAACTTATCCATCTCTGCTGACTCGATCACATATTCGAACCCTACGGCTACTATTAATCAAATTAATCCGTCATCAAACGATCCTAATTATATTCCCACTCTTACTTTATCATCGTCTCTCTGTGACGATGAAAACCGGAAGGGGCCATCCATGACCGTCATGCACAAACGCGCACGATCACACGCAAAGATGCAAGAACCGAAGAAATGCAAGATCAAAACAAGCGATCCAAATGCTGTATTCATCCGGAATGATCAGGAGAACGAGAGCGTAGAAGTGGGTGTGAGCTCGGGGATGCCACAATCTTGTATATCTGCGCCCCTGGAAGACCTTATGGATGTTGACGCGGCTGGTGCCGAGGACGCCGTGCAACATGATACCAAGCTTCCGAATCCGCCAGGAATGCACAACGCTGTCTTATCTCTGCGGGATCACATTAATCGCGATTCTCGTACACGTAAACCAACTCTGAAACTCCAGCTTCAGTCTCTGACACCGCCAACAGAGGCAGAGAATGAGCCGGCCCCAGTGTCATTACAGGGTCTCAGTAAGGGCTCGCGCGACGTTGCCGAGTTTAGCGACGTGGTCTGTAAACCCAACCCGGAGCCGCTGTTTCTTTCGGAGGTGAATGCAGAGGCTAAGCGTAGATCTGATACCTACAAGCAAGCTTGGTCCATATCTGAGCAGCACCTGCTGGAACGGCTGTTGGAAGAGATTCCCGATGGGGAAAGGAATCGGCGAGTACCACGATGAGCGGTGTTCCGTTAATGACTCATGATCTTGACAGGTGGGCCAAAATATCGCAAGCTATGGATGGGCGGCGGACTCCACGACAGGTGGCAAGTCGTGTACAAAAATATTTTGAGAAACTCAAACGTTTCGGGGTGGGCGTAGACAACAAGGGCAAGGCGAAATCATAGTTGATTGGATAATGAGCTTGTAGAAGGAGGTAGATTAGGTGTCTAACCCTAACCCCAAATCAGGGGGAAGACCTCATCCCGCAGTGCCAACGTACGAGCACTCCGACTTGGACGTAAACCAGCACGATGTCGACTCAGTTTGATCCGAACAAGGCTCAGAATCTTGTCGAGGTGCGCACTTTGAATGTTCACGTTGAAACCACGTTGTTCATGGGAAATCCGATTCGTGGTGGCTGGGAATGCAGATCGAAAAACAGTGCGCGTACCCACTCGATGGCTCCCCCCCGTGCTTATGAATGGTCTAGATTCGCGGTCAAGGCTGTCGAACATGCAGAAGTGAGTCTGGCATGTGACCCACTCCGACTGCTGATTGCTTCTAGACCTACTGGGGTCTGCTCACGATGGTGCCCCCGCGTGGCCTAAAGTTGACCAAGTCTGTGATGCTGTTCAGTTTATCCGTGCTCTTCGAATAACAATATGTGTCAAGGTTGGATGATGAGATCTTTGAGCACACTATCACCACGTTTCCCGAGCTTAATACGGAAGGACACGAAAAGCTCGTGAAGCTCGACGAAGACTGGCTCAAGAGCGAGGAAGGGAAGAAGAATTGGAGAGATTTTATTAATCGGCAAGTCGGGCTTGTCATATTTTCTGAATGCCATGCTCACCTCGGCCATGTCATGATCTAACAGATATGAAAAGAAGATCAAGGACTTCAATTTCGGCTCCCTCATACGTACAGACGCAACACAGGAGTATACTGAGACAAACACTATCTTCGGTCAGTTCTCATCAGGACTGATCGCCTGTTTCCACTGAATGTCGACTATCCGCAGTAACGCGGATGCAGTTTTACGCCATTGAGGTGAGTGTTCAGAAGTCGATTTGGTCATATATCAGTGGCGTGACACCTGGTGTAGATTGCTCGCAATCGGCTTGGTCTTAATGACAAGGCCCACGAGATCGCCAAGGCTGAGAGGGCGAAGGAACTCCAGAGAAAGGAAAGGGAGTCTTCCAAGAAGAACGGGAAATCATAGCCCCCTCGCATTTGATGCCTATTTCTTGCGTTGACCGAGGCTTGCCGATAAGCGTCGTCACCACACTGGGACTTGTAGTATAATCTTCTTGGGCATTGGACGGAAGTGACATGTCAATGTCACTATTTCACGTGATGTGACATGTCGTGTCAACATGTCACGTTAGCAAAATGAACGCCATGGACGACGTGATTTCGATACGCTCGGACCAGTCGGACAGCCAAGAACATGTGTCGCGCCGCCAGAAGTTCGAGCCTGCCGTGCGACGCGTCGTGGACGCCCTGGGTGGCTACGAAGGGGATGTATACCGCATGGGAGACCAAGTCAGCGGTTGTCTGCGGGACCTCAAGAAGCTGTGGCGCCAGGACGACACAGACGACGAACGCACCGTGGCCCGGATATTTTGGGAGACTAGGGTCCTTCCAAACGACTTAATACCCATTCTCTTGGCGACCGCGGGCAAAGGCTATGTCGAGGACAAACGCGCCATTGCATGCGTCGATTTGATCACCGCGATGACTTGGCCTATCGATATGGCCGAGGAGCTTCGAGAACTGGACGAAGAGCTCGACAGGGGCACGGACTACACACAGCTCACGATGAGTCATTTGCACTACAAGGCGGCACTCCTCAGGCCTGGTGTTATGCTGGCACTGTTCGGCATCATGCTGGCACCTCTAACAAAACCAGCAAAAGAACGCGAGGAACGTGACCGCCAGATTGTCAATGTCGTTTTGCACCTTATTCGTAATCTTACCTTTATCAAGGACCTCGCGCCGAACATGCATCTCAGTGCCGACCGAGCGGAGTACTCCACCCTTCAGACAAGGCTCGTCAAGGCGTTGTCTGAGACGCACACCCTCGGACTCTTGCTCACTATTGCCACCAACGACAATCAAGATCCATTGTTCAATGCGTCAAACACGCTCATTTTGGAAATTTTTTATCTCTTATTTCGGGGTGTCAAACCGACGGCGTTGACTGTTGACCAAGCCAAGGTGACGCGTCACATTCTTCGTCCGGGCCAGATGACTGAATGAAGTTCACGCAGCAACCTGCCCAAAACCTGCACCGCCTTTTAGCTGCCGAGGACAAGAGGAAACGAGACATTGCACGCAATACGTCATCCCGGCATTCGCGATTTGGTACCACTATCGCGGTCCGGCTCAACCCCAATAAGAAGGCACACGTTGTCCGCGATGGAGAAAATGCAGAGTCCTCGGCGGCGAATGCCAGGGGTTCGTCCTCGAGGCCGCTGGTCCTTCACCGCCAAGCGGCGATCACACAAGAATCAGGAAACGTATTGGACTTTGCAAAACAACAAAGGGCCCGAAAGGCCAACAAGGTTGATGAGTTGGCCCGAGAGGATACACTCTCTTTCGAGGCACGGCTCATCCTACAAGGATTCGCAAAAGAGTTTTTCTCTAGTTTCAATCGTGCGTTTTGATAAGGTTTCTTATCTCGGCGTGCTTCTGACAACGTTGCCTTGTGCCAGCGTTCCTTTCCGCGTTGCTGAAGGACATCAAATCGGAGCGCCCCAAGATTACGGAGAAAGACCACCTTCGATTATTATACACCACAAAGTGGTTACTCGAGTTCTTCCTCAGTGTTCGATCCAAGGAGAGCACCGTCGATGGTAACCGGAAATGGAATTTCGGCCTTGTTGCGGAGGTTACTGATAGGAGCTGGATCGTCTGGGTCCTCAAACGGATGAGGGAAGCCATGGACGAAAAAGTTTGTCGTATAAGTTCTTTTCGTTTCCAAACTCATGGGTGGCGCCGGTTGTTCCATTTTTCCAGCCCAAGATGTGGAACGAATTGCAAGCGGGGATAGAGTGCTTGACACAGCTCCTCCTCTTGATCGACGAGATGTCTTCATCAGTTATATCCGACCCTGATCTTGACGACGCCGCGCGGTTACTCCAGCAGCAATTGATTTATAACGGCGATGTGCTTGATATTGCTTTGGAGAGCTTGCGATCCTACAAGGAGGGCACGCAGTCATTGACGTATCTCAACTCGAGCGTATTTTTGGCCTACGCACTTCTGCGCATGTTGGAGCGGTGGGGTAAAGAAAACAGCAGTGCTGTGTACGTGAGAAAGAAGGCAGCCAGGAAAAAGAAAACGAAAGGCAAGTTTAGATCCCCTTTTCGTCCGATAAAGCGATGACTCGATTATGAAGGGAGCGGTCCTTCGGAAGAAGATGGTGTCCCTGACGTTGAAGAGGAGGGTGACGCCGAAGAGGAGGAGGGTGTGGTTCATGAAACCATGTTCACTTTCGAAGCGTTCCAGATGGTACGTGGCAAAGCATGCATACGCCGCACGGCTGTGTCGTGTACAAAGATAATCATAATTGGGTCCGGTGGCAGAAATTCGCGCACTCCGAGATTGCACGGACATTGCTGTTCTACCTCTCACGCTACAGGGAGTTTGACTCTCCGGAGTTGATGGAAAGGGCTGTGAACCTGATCTACCGACAAGTCGTGAAAGCAAAGGCAGAAGGATTGTATTTTAATGTGAGTGTGATCTCCCCTGATGTGCGCGCGTGTATACGTACGTCAATAGGTCTCGACTATGTGTGTCTTCAAATCGATCCTCGACGATCAGCGGTCGCTTCCGAAAGACCAGCCATACAAGAAGCTCATAGAGCTGATAACGTTCATATTACGAAAATTTTTCAAGACCGTGGAGGAAGACCCCTTCCTCATGATTGAGGTGAGGCATTCATATCAGCTTATCTATTTCCCGGTGTTTGCGATGCTTATCGAGTGCCCGGTTGAAGGCATTGTATCCCATGAACCGCGGGCACTGGAAACAGTACTCAAGTTGGGAACCTGATCAAAGGGCGGAACATAAACAAAGAGGATCCGAAGACAACGGTGGTTACTCAGGGGAGGTCCAAGTTAAGAAAGGCTATTCTTGGAGCGAACAAATCGGAATCGCCGTTGCTGCGCTCGTCGAGCAAGGCAAGTCTGAGCTGGTGGAGTGGGTGAAAGACGTAAGGAGATATGACTGCCCACGCCGTGCACACGAGGCTGACGAACGTTTGCCGTTGGCCCAGATTCTTGTGTTAGTCATCCGGCAGCGTCAACAGATCGTCGATGAGACGGATCAAAATAATCGGGATGATGATGCCGATGAATCGGAGGAGCCGCCGCCAAGGAGCACTGCGCCTTCTGAAGAGGCCATTTCCAAGTTCACTGACTATGGTGCGTGCGGCCATCCGTAGGGTAGGCACAATATCGACTCCCGTTTAGAGATTCCTTACATCAGCAACGAACATGCCGAGGCCGCTACCAAGAACGCGAGGCTCAAGCTCGTGTTTCGTCTACTCGACTTTACGATCTTGGCAGAAGGTTTGTGATCATTTCAGTAGCTGATTCCTGATCGTTTCAGCCGCGGATGCTGCAGATGCCGATGAACTCCAGTGGGTCGTGCCCGCCTCGATCGTGCCGTCCGTACTGCGGGAGCAACTGAACGTCGTCGATCAGTTCCTGAAGAATCCCATCGATTTGGAGGGCAAGAAGGCGAGTGAGATGCTCGGTAAGAAAACGCGCACACGCCGGAGGCGACGATCGCCATCACTCGGGTCCGACGTCGAGCTTCCCGACGACGAACCCCGGCATCGCAAGAAGGAGAAGAAAAAGAAGGAAGAGAAGAAATACAAGTCGGCTCAGTTCATCGAAGATAGTGATGAGGAATATGGCGACATGGAGGCGTTTCTGGAGAGGGAAAAGCTGCAGCGGGAAAAGACGGCGCGCGTTGCCGCTGAGAGCGGCAAGATCGCCACGATGCGTGCGACTGGGACGAAGAAGCGGCGGAAGAAAGGTAAGGGTGCCACCTTATCGAGTGAGGAGGAGGATGTGGCGTCTACCGCCCCACCCATATCCCTGGACGATTCCGACAGCGACGATGAGATCTTCAAGGCGCTGCGCCGTAGCCGGTCGCCGTCACCCGCGCCCAAAGCGAAAGAGAGACCAAAACCACGTCTAGTTCAGAAGCCCAAGCCGGTGGCTGCGGCGGAACCGATCGACATTTCGAGCGATTCTGAGCAGGAGAAAGAGGTGCCGCCGACATTTGTGGTCTCTTGTCCTATCGGACGATGAAATATAGGAATCTGTGTATAGGTTGTGTGGTTTCCGAGATCTGTCATATGTTGCTTTTCTTTTTTTTTTCTTGGTTCGTCTGATGAACTTGATGCAACAGGAACGCGCCCCCGTAGATGGTGACGACTGAACTTACCATGACCAGGATAGTGGACCATGGCGGCAATGCCCGATGTTGGGTGCTATGAGCTTCGCCATGCCTCTAGCGTCTAGCGTCCAGGGCTCCGATCCGATCGCTTCGTATCGCCCCAGCTGGCGTGCCAAGTCACCGCCGCCAGTCCGACGCATCACTCCTCCCGAGGTACCGCTGGCAGCTACATTGCGTATCGTACCACCCCGTTGAACTCAGTTGAGCTGTCCGGACGCAAGGTTTATTTTTTCCCTTCTCAACCTGCGCGCACGGCGACTCATTACCGATGGCATTGACGCCGGTCGTGTGTTCGTCAAGACCCTTTGTGGATGATCGTCTAGAGACGGGGTACTACCCTGGAGGGCCAACAAAGTGCTCATTGTCGAACGAGGGGGCGTTATGGCATGCCCCGGTTGCTCTCGCCTCCTCAACCCCCTTTTCCCGCATGATGACGCGATTCAGGAGGGTGTGACACATGCCCCGCGTCGCACCGCCAGCTTGTTGTTACCCTCTTTTTTTGCGAGTGGGAGTTCGTTGTCCTAGTGTCTGGAACTTGATTGTTTGTCTGATGTGCTATTCACTCTGTCAGGAGACGGTGGGACAAACTCTGATTGCGGTCTGAACCCTGGATGGGGCGCCATCTATCTCATGGCGGGCGGCGCGATTTTTCCGGGAAACGGTTTGTTTGGTCGTTGATTTAATTGTCAAGGGTCTTTCTGATTTATTTTCTTTGGTCGTGCGCGCACGTCCGAACGCCAAGGGAAAAGAGCACCTGTGCTCAGAGGCAGATAATTAAACACAGCGAACGACGACGCCGTCGCTTAATGCTTAACTCCATTCTTACATACAAAGGTACGGATGACTTAACGGGACGCATCTGATGGCCGTTGGGATTGTTTTTATTTGATGTCATATCCACGTCGAGATGCTCTGATCTCGCGTCGCTCGTGTCTATATGGGCGTCGGTTCTTTCAGGGCGCGCGCGCTGCTTGTGTTCCACGCAAGGTTTAGTTGCAATCCGCCCCCTTTTTTTTCCTATCTACTATTCCAAGTACGGTCGTTTCCGCCCACGAGGGCGTTTGACGAGTACACTTTATCTCGGGTAGATAATTGCCTTGAGCATACCACGAGGTGGAACGCTGGATGCCATACAAGGGTATATTGGTTTATTGCCAACATGTCCCGCATCCCGCACTTTCGCCCCCTCCAAGCGCGAAAGAAGACGGGGAGGAAAGAAAAAGGATAGATGGACGGTCAGGTTCGCGGACAATACCAGCGGGGTTCGATCAATCGAGAAATAGCACGATCAGAAGCAATGTGGTTCTTGGAAGTGCCATGTCGCCCGGCCGGCGCAAGAATCGGAAGCGTGCAGCGTACAGACACGTTTTCGGTATGGACGCCAGTTGAGATGCGAATTTGAAAAGGGTCCACTTTGTTCTTGCCTAGATTGTACAGAGAAACAAAAGGACGGATGTACTTGCGAGGGCGTTCCGCGTGCAAGCAAGGGAAAGGGAAAGGGAGGGATAAAGAGGGAAGGGCACGTGTTGCTCGGCTCCTTGCTGTCCCCGCTGTCTCAGCTGGGACAAAGTTACCGAATGGGACTGTTAGGCGAGCAAGAGACTGAGAGCGCGCTCAAGCTCCCTCGTATTTCGTGGTGCAAATTAGAGGAACAAGTGGAAGGCGTTCAAGGTTGGTGATAGGTGGTGGACGATAACGTACTGACGTGGTAAAGAAATGCGTGTGCACTGGAAAAACAGGGCTGGTCGGTCTGCGGGTGAATTACCCGATCTGGACGACAGCCAATCAGCGCAGACATCTTGCGATCAATCTAACATGCACAGCCGTGTGCGTGGGAGGGGGGCCGGCCGGGAGATGCCGACTGAATTGAGTGGTGCGTACTTTTGGGGACAACACGGCCGTGATAGCACCGGGCTCCGGGGAGCACGCTGCAAACGTGCTGTCTTTCGGAGAGAATTTTTACGCTGGTTCAGGGGCGGGTCGGTATCCAGGATACGCCCAAGGGCAAGCCGTGTGCACGCTGGGGGCGAGCACAAAGAGGTGGATGATGATAGCCGGTGGGATCAGCTTGCGTAATGGGATCTGATCACCAAAAAGTGCGATATTGAGTCCGGAAATGGGTTGAGATCTGAGGGAGAGCGGGCGACCGTGGATATCCTCGGCCAGGTGTCGCGGAGTTTACTGAGTTTGAAAGTAAATGGGAAAAGCGGAGCCAAACTCGAAAAAGAATATTTGGCTGATCGGGGATCAACAAACGAACACATCCCTAAGGCACGGCCAGCGACCGCAAACTGCCGGGTGAACACATCGTGCAGAGTTGTGGCGAGGGAGGCGAACTGAGTGCGACGGGGGTGGGGACGCGATGGGAGGGTTCTCGAAGATTTGGTTCGAGATGAGACAAGGTTTGCCACCAGGGTCGACACAGGCGAACAATTCGGAATCCGAGGTTCACTTTGGGCGTCTCACCAAGGCGCGATGCAAACTATAATAACTCTCCCTCCTGTATTTTTTTCAACCCCGACCTCTTCCTCCCTCCCAAAGTTACGTGATCACGTACATGTCCTCGATGGCCCACGCCGCCGTTGAATCCGTCTCGTCACAGCAGACCGACAGGCCAGAGCGCAGCCGTAATGCCAAAGCACAGGCTCGCCATCGCGCAAAGCGAAAGGCCTACATCGAGCAGGTCCGTCTCCCCCATAACGCGATCCCAACGCGTCTCACCCCCGCCCAGCTCGAACAGACCGTCACAAAGCTCCAGACCGCGCTCGGATTCACCCCAGACCAGGTAGCGGCCTTGCCCCCGCCCCTCGTCAAAATTCGCGAGCTCGAGCAAGAAAACACCCGTCTCCAAAAGGAGAACGACGAGATGCGCCGTCTCCTCGGCGAGTCCGACCACAGACACCTCTCAGACTATGGCAGGAGACACTCCCTCCACTCCTTCCATGACTCCCGCGGCTGCGACCGCGACTTCAAGAAACGCAAGATGGATGATCTCTACATCGTAGGCCACCTTCCCTTTCTCTCTCAAAAATCTCACACCGCCCTTGCCAGGGTCCCGATCCATCCCACACCGACTCTCTCCCGCGCCCCCCGCCCCTAACTATCCCACAGCCGCTGTCCCACCACCAGTACAGCAACATACAGTCCCACAACTCGTCCTCCGCACACGGCGTCTCCACCAACGGCTCCTCCCTCTTCAATCTCCACGCCCCCGCCTTCCACCCCCTGCCAAACACCCCCTCTGGCTCCAGCACGACTTCTAGCCCTCCGTTTTCGGCGAGTGTCCTTCCTCGTTTCTTCTCCTTGGTGTGACATTGCGCATGTGTAATGACCATCTCGTCTTCCACCCACCAGCAGCCAGCCCAAATGAATCACTCCTCGCACTCGCCTGCCAACAGCCGCCCGAGCTCGTTATCACACTCCACCCTCCCCAGCAGTTATCATTCAAATCACCACTACGGCTCCGTCAAGGTCGAGGACGATCATTACGGCGTACGTGTACGCAATCACGTCTAGTCCTCCCTGGCTTATCTCCCTTTTCAGTCTTCGAATCACCACAATCACAACGGACAGTCGAATCACTACCACACGACCCTGCCCCCATTCGCACACACCGTGCCCGAAACGGGTGACATTGACAGTTGGCATGCACACACTTACTCGGCTGAGCGGGGTGGTCAAGTCCACCGGTAGGACAGTGCTTCCGAATCGGTCTTTTTTTTTCATCTGTAGAATATACCCGTTTATTGCTGTCCTCGCACCTTTTTGTCACCGCACCCTAGAACCATCCACATTCTACTAATACTTATTTTCTGGACTGTGCAGTTTTATTCAGGCATTTTAGTGGATATGTGCATGCATGTATAGTACTGTCTCCTAATGTACATAGCGCAGCTTGTTCCCGAGTGTTGTGCGATCGAGCCCAGTGATCGAGGCTGTAACGCGTTTCGGATGTCTGTCATTTTGATGGCGCCGCAATTTACCTTGACCTGGAGATCTGACCGTTACGTGTTAGTGCTGCATTTATAAGGTCAGTATCAAGCCCCCGAATTCTGCAGCCTCCTCTCTTCCGGCGCCTTCGTACACTGCGCCAGCTGACCTGTCGGAAAAATGTTTAGTGCCACGCACGGAATCTGACCCATATGTCTTAGTCCCAAACGCTAGTCCATTCTAGGTTCAATTGATTCTTCTGATGGAAACCAGCGCCCACTCGTGCTTGCATGATCCATCATCACCGTCGTGCAATGTCCCTCCAATCCAGGTCGAAATGGAAGTGTGCACGATCAAGCAGAGTCCATTCCTGCGGATGGCGTGGCAGCCAAGCTCAAGTGATTTATTTTAACTTTCATTATAGCACGGAGACGAACAGATAGGTACCAGCGGGTCCGATCGGCCTGATTCGGTCATGTGCGGCCAACATGGGTCGTCGCCAAGTGTTCATGATGGATGATACCGACGCCAATCCAGAACGTGGCACGGCCTTTCGCTGCGCTGCGCAGTTGTCTGTGTCACTCCACGGAGCAACACCTCAGGGACCAAGCTCCCATTGTGCAGGTCATTGTGAGACCACGTCCACAAACGTGGTCATCGCAAGCACAATACGCCATCCGTTGGCCTGCTCGTGGGCCAAAGCACTCGGACGCGTCTACATAACACGAGCGATCATGCTCGCCGCAAGATCCCTCTCCCGTTCATTCCAAAAGTTTTCATCTCCCTTGCGATGCACCCAGCCGAGCCGGGCCGCCCAGTGTCCTACGTTCCATGCCGCTTCGCATCGGGCACGTTTCCCGTCTCGAGAAGTTACCACCTGAGACAGATGCTGTACAACTATGATCGTGTGCAAGGCAGGGTCGATACCAAGAGCACAGACCACGTCCTGCCCTCCTTCCCATTTAGTGACGTCCCCGTCTTCGCCGATACGGTGGACATTGAAAGTAAGTCGTCGGCGCGTCAACCTTGCGTGTATTCGCACGCGCGCTGATTCGTTCTCCAGCGCTGGCGTTTCATGATTTTTGGGGGTGTTTGGTGACGCCGGACAATGTGGCAGCCAGGGTCTCGACGGACGACCTGCGGTACCATGCCTGGGTGGCCGCCAAGCGCGTCGTAGAGTCTAGGCCGTACGCTTCTACTCTATGCACACGTGATAACCCCTCTCATTCTCTTTAGCGTCGACCTCAAGGACAAGAAGGCGCTCCTACGCGCGGCCATGATCCAATTCGTGCGTCTGGCTTCCCGAGACGCGTCGCGTCGCGCGTTCATACATGTCCTGTAGATGGTCGAACTCGGACTCGTGCTCCTCGATCTATTCCCGGGTCCGCTCGTGATCCCCGTCGACCCGCGTCTTCAAGATGATCCAGAGGGCATGGTATCGAGCGCCCTCGCCATGGTGGCCAAGTTTGACGGAGCGCACGTGCGGCGGTGGCGCATCATTGTCACGGTTGGGCGTCTCGGCCGTCGCACGTTCTCGCCTTGACGCACCTTTGTCAGCTGCCCGCTACGGAAGAGGGTATCCTTGCTGCGCGAGAGCTGACCCATAGACACGGCATCCTGACACATCTCTCACTGGTGTCGTGCCTTGCACACGCCTCTGCGTGCATCAGCGCAGGCGCGTGCCTGGTAAGCATGAGCGTCGAGCCAGTGAGTTGCAACCCCGGTGACCCCGTCTTGTTCTCTCACCTTGTCTTGACCGGCGGTGCGTCACATGCATATATCACAGATTATGGAATGGTTCGAGCAGCGGGGCGGTGCCCGGGACGTGTCACAGAACCACCCAGGGATCGAGGCGATACAGTCATGTGCAACGTACATTGATCGACGCAAACTCAACACGACGCTGCTGGCGACCGACGTCCGCAAGGTACACTGCATCCTCCGACCGCGTCATATCGATAATGACGTCTTTGGACAGTGGTCTGAGCTAAAGCAACTGGGTGGCATCGGCGCGACCGCGCTCGGAAAGGAACAGCTCGATGAGATCCCGATGCGCCGGATGGTGACGTGGTATCCCCAGGACGACGCGTCCCCCGCGACGCGCCTCGCGCTCGAAGCACCCTATCCGCCGGATGCCAGCAAGGGCTTAAGCTTACTGACGTCACTCCCCGCAGAGTGCCGGAGCCTCGTCTTTGCGGTGATGTACGTACGTCTGCACAAGATGGCGCTCTGTATGGACGCCATCGAGCAGGTGGTATGGGACGAGGTCAAGCAGCGCATCCGGCTGGAGACGGTCCCCCTCGAACGACTCTATCGACGGCCGATCGCGTCTCTGGCCGGGGCGCAATCCCGCACGGCGACATCCCGTTCGCGTTCAAGGTCACGCGCTAGGCACGATGCGCGGCAGGAACGCGCGCCGAACGCGCCGATGGTCGAAGGCGTAGACTACTTTTGATTCATCAACGCCGCTCCTTTTTTTTTTCCTCTCGCACTGTATTTACATGTCAAGCTTATAGACGCACGCACATGTATCCTCTCCATCCATGTATGCTATTATCTGGATCTATCCCCATTAAATGCCAATTTTCTCCGCGGGCGCGCCCAATAAAAGAATTGCAGTATTCTTTTTTTCAAACGTATGTGTATGACTTTTGATGGGCGGCGTCCTCCTATCCGCCAATTGCTTGTTAGGATCATCATCGCATCATCACCCGCGCCATATCCGCGTTCATATCTACATCTATTCCCCATATCTATAGCCATATCGCCTTGCGGATCAGGTCAGGTGCTGTCTCCTTGGAGACTCTTCCGGAGCTAGGCCTTGTTCCGTTTGGGCTGAAATGGACGCCCTCTGAGCCACTGCTCCGAACGCAAACACGGTCCTCCAAATTGAAATGGGAGGATGGTCCGAGCCCGCAACGCACGCCAGCGCGTCCGGTGGTCAGCGGACCGGGCTCATATGCAATGACAAGTATCGACGCCGAGATGAAAGGACACTCCGAGGTCGACGGTGGGCACTGCTGCGCGGGGTCCCTGTGCGGCGCCCCATCCGGCTCCTTTGGGACTTTGCTCCTCTGCTGACCTGCTGACCTATGCCATTCGGGGTACGCATCATGTGGTCGCATGATGCGCCGTCCTCCTCCTACGGCGGTGCCGAGGCAACCGTTCCCTCGAGAGATCCGTTGTCATCGTAGTCTTGTTGGCGTCGAGTCCAGTGCTTGTCTGATAGGCTCTCAGGGTGGACCAGTGCGCGAGAGAACAAGACAGGCATCAAAAATGGGGTCTGCAGATCAAGACGCAGTTTCCATGGCCTGTGCTTAGAGGATCGGCAAGCAACGCGTGCGGTGCTCCGTCTTTGTTTACAGACGGGTTTACTAACATGGCGACATTTGTGAGTATCGCCCACGACATCATGTGGGGTGATACGCGATGCGGCAGTGTCACTCCTTTCGAGCTCCATTCTGCGCGGTCCTGTCAAGTGAACAATAGGAGGACCTGAGCCCCACCGTTCGTAGATATCTATTAACCTGCTTCCGTCGAGTGCTGTTTCGGTCGGAGAACGCGGCAAGAACTGGGAAGACAAGACCGACCAAGCGTCGCAGGCCGGACCGATGGCTCCCACACACCACTGTGAACGCCAATCCGTTGATCAGCGGGTCGATAGGGCGGGCGGACGCAATGCAACCTTGTGCTTGGTCGCCGTTATCGTGGGCGGGTCACTTGACGGATAGGCTCTCACGCCCGTCGATAAGCCACGGGCTACGCCACGGTAATGCGATGACAGGCCCAACCGAGCCGAACATGAACCCGTGACAACTGACAGCTGACTGGTGATTGCGCGGAGCCGACTCGGTATGGCAAGTACGTGGGCGATTTCGGTTCCCAATCTTCGACGGTCCAGAATCCAGTCTTGCACCGAAGCGTGACAGGCGGCTGTACTAGACGAATAGCATTGCATCTAGTTCCGTCCTATGCCTTGTCGCACCCAAAACAATAACAAGTAACGGGGAAAATAAGGTACGTCGGTGGGAGACGACCTCCGTCCAGGTGCACAAAACAGGTGGCGGGCGGGACTTGTCCGGATCTCAAACGAGAGAAAAAATCAACAGGGAAATCAGGAAATAAAAAAAAAAGTTCGTTGGGTGGACGCCGGAAAAGGGCACATTGTCTTCGTCAAGTTCTAGAATATTCCCATCAGATACGCGCGACGGTGTACTGGCGCACGTCTTCGTCGTCGTTCTGCCCCCCTCCGTCGCCGCACAAATGAACGGGCAAATGATGCCAAAAAGGAGAGAGACGGGATTGGCCGTTCGGCTCGGTAGGCTTCGTCTTATCTCCTGATCAAAACCTTCTAAGCCACACAACTGCCAGTGTCGAAACGATACACAATCGCCAGCTAGTTCGCGTGGGTCGAATCTGCCAGTCATAGATATATAAACGGAGTTGAGATCCTTTAACGAGATTCGAGGAACATGAGAGAAAGCCGACAGCCTCCTTGGTTACTTTCATTTCCTTTTTTTTCGATTTGTCTTGATGTGCCTCCCTAAAAGACAGGCTCAGGAGCAATCCTAGGAGAACCCACCGTACCCGCGGACCGCCCACTGTTCTCACTCACAAAAAGCCCCGCCATATCCCTCTTTTTCGGCCACCAAATCCGTTCGACTTCGGCAGCGGTCATGGTTGGCCGCCCAAAAGTAAACTTTGCATCCCGCCCTCTCATTGGCACGCGGAAAATTGACAAGATTGCAAGCAAAGCAGCAACTCGACAGGGTCTGTCAAATAGAAAGCGGAGATGACCATGGAAAAATATTTTTTTCTTTTTAAAGATAGAGAGTGGTACTCACGTGATAAAAGAAGAGGACGCAAATGGCAGGAGTGCGGTCTATCGCTGGGAAACAATGACAGCAAGGCACATATAGGGAATATGTAGTGGGAATGGTGTAGGCTTACCGTTTGAAAAATGATTGGGAGAACAAGATTGCAAACGACGAACTAAACGGTCGCAATGGAAGCTTTGTGCTACGATCAGAACCCCCTTGCGCCGCGTCAGGGCGCGTATGAATAATACACCGATCGATACCGAGATGAGCACCGCACCGAGTTTACTGCAACAAATGTGTCATAATGGGTTGCCGTATGCAAGACAAGCACATCCACGTAATTGTGCAAAGCTTGTGTAATTACGTCCGAACATCAACCGAGAGCTGAATATGAATGAGTGTGACATGAGCGGAGGTCAGGCGGAAATGAGAGAACCTTGTCGAGAGCGGGATATCCTCGCATTTCAAGAAGCCGGAACGTATTAAGCAGTCACATTTACCAGCGGCAGCTTCAATAGTTGACTTTGGCAAGATTCTTGGCACGTTCCGCTCCACGACCAGGTCGCATACCTTCCTCGATCCAAGATCTGAGGTTTAAGGCACAACTGATGGCATGATAACGAGAACCCCCACTAACGTCGAGGTTGGCAATCAGATAACAACTAGCGTGGAAACACGTCACTGAGCCACAACGGAAGGGGAGAGTCATGCCAGCTTTGGATGCGTTGGTAGCAATAACGTCTCAGGGACAGTAACAATTAGACAAGGTGAGAGCGATCAGGGTGACTTACTCACGTTATAGATGCTCGGAACCGTTAGGCTGATCATGAAAGATACACCGTTTTAGAACGCAGCAGTGGAAAACATCCTCCTAATCGCTTTTCAGATATCCTTCCTTGGATTTTACGTGTCACCGACGGTGACCCCCTCACCATTCCAATGTAAAGTCAAACAGGGCCGTTGTCAGGGCCCTCCAAGGGCGAGTGGGAGAACTCCTGGTTATGAACTTGATTGATGAGATAGTAACCCAGAGATCTATTCGGAGGAATTCCGTAAACCCATACGGCCATGTTGAAGGACTTCGCCGGGTCAATGATCAGGTCCGCATGATCAGTCCCACCAGGGCGATGACCTTGACACTGCAGAGCCAAAATCGTAGCTCCCCGAGCGCCTAGATTTTCTACGATGGGAACAATCATCTGGCGGGCTTTAGTCACGCCTGAGTCGGACCGGTGTTCACGACCCTCTGAACCTGAGTATGTAGATCCCTCAGGCAATTGTCAATCGTTGTGGGAACCACAAAGGATTGAATTCACCTATCCGATTTCTACAGGAGCGGAGGGAGCACTGGAGTGAACATCAGGCGCGTTGGAACTTGCTAGCCACGAAAGGTATCTTGAAATAAAATCACATCCGGGCGTGAAACAAGAGACCGGGTACCCCGGATAGTGAGTAGCGAAACGCAACGAAAATTCGTGTGATAAATTGGCAACGAGGTAACGAATGAAATCATACCTGGGCCAACTGCTGAGGAGCTATGAGATGAGACCGGTATCGAAACTGATGATCAGACACTAGCCAAGGAACTGCCAAGTTAGTGACGTATCGAAGTGGTGCGGCTGGAAACAACGCTTGGCGCACCGTAATAATGAAGGCGTACCTTGCATCTGAGGTTGCATTGGAACAACAGACATTGGATTGGGTCGACAGACCCGATCAGCTTGGCTGGCGTGCCTCGATAATAGGCAATTTCCTGGGCGTCTGCACGAGAGTGAGGAGAAGACGAGAGAGAGGCAAGCAGTTTTTGTGGGCTGACACACAAGACCACTGAAAGGTTACAGAGCAGGCAGGAACTTCTTCATGGTGACTTCTCGGCAGTTAGGTTTTGGAGTAGGGCAAGCTAGCCGAGGCCTCGAGGTCGTGGTGAGGCAACCCGTATATAGTGTGGTTCTGTATGTCGCCCTCTTCCACTTATCTTCCAGCTAAAGATAGTGAGGAGAGGTTGCCAAACGATAAGTCCAGTACGCTGTTGAGGTTGGCTTCAGTCCGTCAAGTTACGGTTCACCCGGGAGATCCAATTATGGAAAGCGAGATGGTTCTCATGCTCTTGGATTGATCACTCAGCGTATACCCCAATGGCGATGCATTTATCTTCCAAGGAAGACTACGAATCGCTGCTAGACAAGTACGACACTTGGATGTTTGATTGCGATGGCGTTCTGTGGCAAGGAGATCGCCCGATCGACGGCGCCGTGCAAGTGCTCGATATCTTGCGAAAGCGAGGCAAGCACATATAGCGTACTATTTCTTGATTAACGATTACCCATACATTGGGCTCTCCAGGTAAACGGCTTCTTTTTGTAACGAATAACGCGAGCAAGTCGCGGAGGAGTTACAGGAGCAAATTTGACCAGCTTGGAGCACAAGTCGCAGTGGTGAGTGGGCTGATAAACGGATGGGCAGACTCAGACTACTTTCGAGCTAGAATGAAATCTATGGCTCTGCATATGCGGCTGCTGTGTACATATCATCCGTGATAAAACTCCCAAAGGACAAGAAGGTATATGTAATCGGGATGTCTGGGATCGAGGAAGAGTTAAGAGAAGAAGGCATTTCTTTTACAGGAGGCACAGTACGCGCCCTTACGTTTCTCTCTTCAGCATCTCTCATGGACATGTTCGCTAGGACCCAGCGGACAACACGCTTGAACCATTCAGTTTAAGCGATTTCACTCTCGATCCAAACGTCGCTGCTGTTTTGTGTGGCTTCGATGTGAAAATCAATTATACAAAGCTATCAAAGGCTTTCCAATATCTTACTCGGAACCCTGGTTGTCAATTCCTCGTCACCAACGAGGACAGCACATACCCCACCGCAGATGGATTACTCCCTGGAGCTGGATCCCTTAGTGCTCCTCTACGTTTTGCATTGGGAAAGGATCCGGTTAGTATCGGGAAACCTGCAAAGACAATGTTAGACTGCATCCAAGCAAAGTGATCTAATCAATTCGCGCTCAGAGAAGCCCTTTCGCTAACCTTACTCCTAACAGAGTCAATTTTGATCCAGCACGCTCCATCATGGTTGGAGATCGTTTAAACACGGATATACTTTTTGGGCAAGCAGGTGGGCTCGCAACGCTCCTCGTTCTAACAGGTAGGCGCTTTTGGAAGCATGATGAATGGTGATGAGATTTTTGGACAGGTGTGACTTCGAGAGAAGAAATCACTGGACCCCATACTTCCTCGATTGTTCCTAAATACGTCACTGAATCGATAGGTGATTTCCGTGTAATTCAATCACCCTGATCGCAGGGTGCTTCCTAGAAATAGAAAATTCATTATTAGACTGATGGTGTCAACGACTTTTGGTTCGTCCAGGAGTCGGCGATTGGACATGCTCTGCAGCGAGCCAATGGGTGGTGATGGAAGCAAATGCGAAGAGTGAACCAATAATATAGCCCCCGATACTTCCAAAGAAAGATGTCAATGGCCAGGCCTACAAATAAGTATGAACGAATGGAATAGATTTTGATTTGGGTAAGATCCACCTGCCAAGGACGGTCCCAGTCGAGTGCAATAGGGATAGCACCCAACCAGCCCCCAATGAATGTCCCACATGCTGGGTAAACCATTGCATATTCAATCGCGTTCCTCGGCCTATCAAAGTATTTCGCTTGGTTAGAACATACTGCCGGTCTCCTCACTTACGATCGTTCGGCGAAGAGTCGTGTCCATGTCAATCTATTGACCATTGATGGTGTGTCCGAAGACCAGGAAGGAGACCCAAGGACGAATGCAGGGGTAAATGCAGTCAAGATAGCGATGGTGGAAGCCAGGAGGGCTGTTTGGAGGACATGACTGCACAATGGCTCGACGATTATCCAGACCATAGTTTAGCAGACTCACGTTGTGAGCGGAGCGCCGAACACGACGACGACGACGTGCGTCGCCAGAGCGGTACACAACGTAAACGCAGCTGCGTCTTTGAGCCTCTGAAACAAGCCAATGAGCGCCAAAAATATTCCACCTGGCAACATGCATCCGCACCGTGAACCGTAAACTGTCGAACCTGACGCGGTCCAGCTTGATTTCGGCTTCGGTCCCCTTGGCCAAGCGCGCAAAAGACCACTTCCGCATCCAGTTGGCCCACCACAGCTGCAGGAGCACCAGTCCAGTAAACACCCAACCAAGCGTCGAACATGGGTTTGTGGTCAACGTTTCCATGAACTCTGATTGAGGCCTGTCCGTCTCCCTGGCGGCGAGAGGTGCAAAAAGACGCGTCGTCTGAGGGAGGTACAGAGTGGTGAACACGACCAGGACGAGATGCACGCCAAGCACGGAAACATATTGGGCGAACGGAAAGGGATCCACGGGCGGGCGCACTGTCGGTGCGGTAGTCTTGCTGGCTTTCAACGCCGACCTGCTCGCGGCGGGCGAGCTCTGAGTAGTCCTGGCCCTTGTAGTTGGCCCAGGCATAAGTACAAACGTAAGTCACGTAGTCGTGTTCAAGGGGTATTCCTTCTTATTTATCACTTGTCACTTCCCCCTCATTGTCCGTTGAAAGTACACTTAGCCATGGGCTTCGGGCAGTTCTTCCAAGTGAATTATCATCAATACCATGGCAAGTTCAACATGTCGTTGACCATGACATCCAAGTATGTTCTTGAACAAGCCACTTATGATGGGCGCCACCCAGAATCAAGACGGGAGACCATTTTTAGCTTCAAGAGAGGCCCGTGGGTTAAACTCGTAGTTGGCGCGTTGCTGCCATTTGATGTTCCATTAAAATGCCAAGAACCACTCAAATGATTGGTTTTGTTTTGCGCAAGCCCCATAGGGGAGGATTCCTAGGCCCACCTGGATCAATACCCCCAGTTTGCAAAGGCGATTGGCGGAAGTGATCCGCAGGTGAGAACATATTTTTGGCTAACCATATCAGCGCGTTTCATACCGCATCACCTTTTCTTTCTGGCATGTCTTAGGCTATTGGTTATGCCAACTCTGGTTTAACCGCGTACTTCTGCCGGTTGTGTTTCAGGCGTATCGTACCTCTGCGTTAAAGTTTAGCACTGACATAACTCTAGTGCCTGTCTCACATACGTGACCACAAGGAAAGCCCAACTATGCCAAGACAGACACCCCGCGAAATGATCACGCCTCCTTTTGGGCCAGAGGAGGACGCTATGTGTGTGTGCCAAACTAGGCCTGAGGCGGTCGACGTAGAGTGCAGCTTTATAATGGGGCACTTCTGCCTCACACATGGATACCATCGGGAAACCCGCACTCACAAGGTACGATGCGAAAAATCCATCTGAGTGGCGTTGTTGGTGTGTTTGAAACTCGGTCGTTTGAGTATAGCGCCCAACTGCGCGGGGCACAACGTTGGTTGGATGCTTCTCAAGCGAGACTGTCGTAAGCAAAGGGCATGATGTCGCGCTCTACCGTCAAGCACGACTTAATATCGTCTTTATGTCGTCAGGGAAATTTCGGTCGTCGAGGAATTTCCGATCCAGGATGGAATCACATTTGACTATCGTTTGACGCACAAAGCGAAGCTCCGGTGGCGATGGATCTCCTTGCCATAGTGTTTCGTCCTTCTCCAGTAGGGCTTTCACTTGCTGGTCCATCTCTCTACGCTCTTCCGTGTCATAGTCCTGCATCTCACTAAGAGGCGGGTCGTCAACTACGTCGGTTCTGGAACAGGTTGGTCAATATCCACAAAGTTCGATCAGTCGTTCTCGTTTGCAGGACCAGGACATTGATGCATGCAGTGAAAGACACCCATTGCCCTATTCCTTTGGTACAGAGGCAATTTGAAACCCAGTAAGAAATTTGATTGTGATCTAGAGTCTGGTGCGTGCTCCTTGTTCTGGTACAGTGATCTACTGCTTCCAACTCGCATGCAACGAAACTAGTCATAGCATGGTACGTAAACTAAACATGACCGAGTCCTTCGGGGCACAATAAATAGCAAGAAGCACAAGCAGTGCCAATCGGACAAGAAAAAAGAGGAAAACGTGCGACAAAAACTAGAGGTGAATAGAATAAAAACACAAGGCTCGCTCACACCCCCTGCGATGTCGCATCCCGGTCCTCCACCCAATGCGTCGGCATCGGCACGCTCGGACCGTCATAGTCAGAAAACGGGTCGTCCTCCTTGGCGTCCTTATCTCCCCCATATTGGTACGATCCACGCTTGTACTCTGGCGGTTTTCCTTCCATAGGGGGTGGCCCTGGCGGAGGCAAATAGACTGGCGCGTAGGCAGATTCACCATACGGTGGGTTATAATGCGTGGGGTAACCATCCCCACGTGTTTGGTTGGACGGTAGCCGGGATGCGTTGGCAGCGCTGGTGGGATCGAGTGATTGTCGGTAATACGCAAATGCGACAGAGGTGAACAATAATCCGAGGACTAATTCATAGACAGTGAGACCACGATAGACATTTCAAGGAAAAAAATAGTCGCTCACAAATCTCGAGAAGAGCGACGATGATCTCTACCCACGAGTCATGGTTCCATTGGCTATCGCAGTCTAATGTATGTCAACACATTGGACAACGTGGTATGAGCAGCAAAGACGTACATTGTACAGCTTCAGTTGAGTTCAGGTTGGTGGGCGGATCCGAACCCCAGATTCCGAAGACCTAGGGGAAGCGATCAACGACAAAAAATCAGTCAGCTTGAAATACCGACCGAACCAATACTTCCAGTCTGCACAATGTCCAAGCACTCCGTAATCAGATCAGACTGCAGAAACGGTGAGCAACAACCAAATATCGACCAGGTGGAATTTACGCACCTTGAACACGAAATGAGTGACGACCCGCATGATCCCAACCCCAACCACAAGCAGTGTGCTCAATGCACACAAAAAGGCGTACAATTTTATGAAAAAAAGTCGTTCCTGAATAGGGCAGGATGAATAAGACACGACCAACCTGACAATGCTCACATATTCTTTCGAAGACTTACCGTCCAGGCAGCAACAAGCCCAAACGCTTGAATAGCGCACGCAACCGCAAACATCACACCTTGCGCAATAGCCAATGGTGCAAGCTTTGGCAAGTCATCTATAACAAACCATGTCATTCGCATACAGCTTGATCCAAGACACGGCGCCAATCGTACCGCTATTGGCAAGGCTGAGTTGCTTGAAAGAAGATATCTAGACATCTGTTTAGATGAAGCCAAAAGGCATCCAACATGACTTACTGTCCTAGAAGAAAAGTGTGATTGAGTCACTGATTAGACAACACTACCAAGACTGACCATGCTAGAGCCCATACGGCTGTGATGAGAGAAACTAGATTCGAGAATGAGCAAATCCTCGTATCAGCTGAAGGGGAAACGCACTTGCAACCACGATGGGCCTTAGACTTCTGTTGTAGACACGAGTGACAAATTGGTACGCAGGCGGTGCGTCTAGTCCAGCAAAGTAGATCAGCCATCGTCGGGCGAGCCAGCTGAACAACACACCGTTTAGTGGAACCCTGTTGGAACCCATCGTTCAGAGTCGTGAAAGGGCAGGCCGGCTGTAACGTAGTAAGACGAAGAGGCAGGCGAATACCGCAGCCCCGACAGCAAGCCAAGCACAGCATTCCGACGTCATCATTCCCACGCCATCACTGCAATATTGGTCTTCCGAAACCTCCCGCCCAATACTCACTTGTATGGAAAGCCAGACTGTCGTGCTCTCGCGTGACATGCAATGAGACTATTTATGGTTAAATGCTGTGCATGGGACCCCAAACACTTTTTGGTTGTTGTCACGAGCATTCAAGGTTGTCAAGAATATATCTTGTAGCCAATCATCTAGTGTACAATGGTAATATATGGGTATCACTCGGTATCGATGGTACTTGCGTCAGCTAACCCGAAACCAGGCCATTTGCAAAATAGATTGCAAACATGCTCTTTGGGAAAGAGCTTGACGCCAATTTCCAGATTTCCATCACCAAACAAATCCCTCCCCGCGCTCACTTCCCTAGGTAATCATTAAACATGAAAATGCATCTCGTTATTCAGAGAACTTACGGGTGTGTCAAAATTTGTGGGTCAGTCAAGAGTGTCCCACTACCTGAGAAACGAGAAACAAAATCATTATTATTGGAGAGTTAGTAACGTCGCGTAAACATACCTTGATAGTCAGTAATGTATGCTAAGCCACCTGTCTCAACATATTGAATGTGTTGCGTGAAGCAAAGGAATCGCGCAAGATCATGGCCCGGTTCGTCTTCATCTGGCAACGGGACTGGATCACTATTGTGAACATACTTCACAAAGGGTCCATCGTCTGGGATAAGCTCCTCTGCAAGGTATGGAGCGATCACATTAGCGGTGCTTGATCCTTTTGGTTTCGTAGCATTATTGCTCGCCTTCACAACCAGTAGAATACCACCATCAACAAAGCGGAGTCGTGGAATGATGAAGGGAGGAGGCGCAGTGACGATAGCACGATCAATGAAGTCGTATGTGAGCCGCAAGAGGGATTTAGCCCAGTATAAGATATTTGCTTCGCGACAGAGCCGTTTTAGCTCATCCGGGATGGACAGCCGAGTAAAGTGGAGCCTGGCCTTATCCGCCACCAGTTTACCATCTTTGTCTGCAGATGGCTGAATATAAAATCGCTTGACGACGATCTCATCATATAATTGGGATCCAATCCCATCCGTGCGTGGTGAACTAAGCATAAGTGCTGCACGTTGGGCAGTCTTGAACCCACCAACCCCAATAAGACTATCAGGGCTTGCATCAAGTCGCATATGACCTGAACACGGCACCACAGACTGCATATCAAATGAATACTTCTTCTTGTCATCCAGGATTTCGTGGATGGAGAATGTTGGAATGGGGTAGAACTCGATGAGATCGCGCTTGACTTTAAGTACTAAAAGTGTATTATGAGACTTGAAAGACTGGTCATTAGAGAAGCGAAGACATACCCTTAGTAGCATCCAGCTTCGTGTCACCGCCAGACCGCAATGCATGAAACAAGCGCGTGTGATCCAGAGAAGAGTATGGGATTGGTGGAGGGGGGTAGGCTTCAGCATCGTGAGCGGTTATTTCTGCTTCAGTGGTGCTGGTGGTCGCTCGTTTGGTCGGCGGAGACTTGGTCGTCACACTTGATACACTCGCTGCATGGCCTCGCTTGCCAGTGATAGCAACTGGCCGGACGCCATCCAATGGCATGAGAATGGGATCAACCTCGGAGCGGGAGTTACTTGAGCGTGAATCACTTTCAGCTGTGAGGAAGAGCGACTTGGGAAGCGCCTTCGCAGCTCTAGCTCGTGCAATTGTGAGGGGCTTTTCCAGTGGTGGAAGCTTGCCAGCAGCCTGCCCTGAGAGTCCGGTTTCCGCTGGAGCATGCACTCGACCCGAAAGACGGCCGTCGTGTGAGGGATCCTGAATACTAGCGGGTGCAGGTATACCAGCGGCATCATGCTCCTGAAACACCTCATACTCGCTCCACTGTTGTGCAGGAACGATGACATATAGAGCGAATGTCTTGGTCTTGAACATCGGGCCTTTTGACTTACGCCCTGTCCCCGCCACGAAACAATCCTTGTAAAAATATGCTTGAGTCGGATTATTGTACTTTGCAAGGTCGACCCAAAACTCATCGCGGACCATAAATTCTTCATCACGCCAGCTGAACCTAGGTGCAAAAGCCTTGATCCGAGGAATGATGAGGTCACGTGCGAGAGCAATGAGCCCTAGCGCAGTGATTTGGGCGTCGACGTCTCGCTTGCCTTCAGAAATGCTCTAGGATGGCACTGTGAGATCGGTGGGAATGAATAATGACAGATAAACTAGGACATACCCCGAATGGTGTGCCATGTCGGTTCTTCCGAGAGGGACCGCCCTCGTACAGAGCTGATACACCAAGCGAGATGGTTTCGGCAGGAGGTACAGCAGCCGGTGGGACATGGCTGTAAGCTTTACTCGACCAGTACTGGTGTGACGAAGACCAGTGTGTGTGTTGAGCACCATAACCTGGAGCTAGAGACGAGCCACTAAGTACAGAGGCGGACCTGTTTGGCGGTTGCATAGATGGGTAGAGAACGACAGGGCCAGTAGATGGCTGGGTAGAGTGAGCTACGTGCGGTCGTTGGACGGCACCACCCGCATGCAACGGCATCGGTGGTCTTACTGCTGGCGGGACTGCCATTACTTGGGGTGGATAGATAGTCGCTGAAACGTAGAGTCGTTGTGAGAAAACAACGTCATCGGCCACACGAACTAGCCACAGATCAACACACCTTTGCGTTGTGCAGCACTCACAGCCTGACGCACAGCTTGTACAGATGGCACGTCAGTAGATGGTGGGGCACGAGAGGAAGGGTTGATCCGCCCTACAATCTATAGTTAGTATAATCATCTTCAAGCGGCAGAAAAACTTACGCGCAGTTGTGGACATCGAAGTCATGTAATGATCTGCGCACGTTGCACATACAAAGCGGCCAGGGCGGGTGCTGTCGACGGATGCAACATAGATGCAGGGTTCTCCCTTTCGGATGATCCTGCCACACCTTTGAGCATTGCGCTCGCACAGTCGGTCTTCTTGGGCGATGGCATCGTCGGTAAATTGAGTTACAAGCTGAAGATTCGACATAGAGAGTGAGGGATACTAACTGTACTGAGAAACCTAGATTATATACCCACCGTTGCAAAGCCCAAGGTCCTTGAGATTAGACATTGATAGACTGAGTGAGATGAGACGAGGGCGAAAGCGAAGACAGCAGGATTCGAAGGTGATGCCTGAGCAACAAGAGGAGCAGAGCACCCCTCAGATTGCGGCTCCGAAGCTAGCATGGAGTGAGAAAAACATACAGCCAGCGCATGATGGGATACACGCTCATCAGTGTAGGAAGTACTAAACCCATCCCGCAAGCGATAGCAGCTCAAGACTTGCTTGATGGGAGCTGGGGGGAGCACGCGCTTCGATGGAGTTAGGGTCAATGCGTAGATTAGAAGAAATAGGGAGGGTACTTACTTGAACGTATGACCGGGGTGAAAGGGAGCCGGTGAGGAGCAAGACGTGAGCTGCAAGCAACACAAGAAACGTTAAACATGAGGCTGATAAGCTGCGGCACGTTCTTACCTTGAACCCATGGCTAGAACTGACAGAACCAGAACAAGAACCTGTGGCAGCGTCACATTGAATAGAATACACGTGGTGTACCCACCTTGTCCCATATATAGCGCTCTGGCAACGTGCATGCACGTTTCTGCATGTACCCATGCCGAATCAGTGGAAACCGACACGTACGCATTTCTTTTGTTACACCTGAGTCTTGCCTATGCTAATTGCCACACTTTACAATCCAGCACCGCTCGAGCAACTCGAACCACTCATCCGAGGACTCTGGAAGACTCGTCTCTCAGACGATAAGATGCTCGAAGAGCTCCGCAAGTGTATAGATATGCAGCGGTATGGGCTTGGGTAAGCGCAATATATTTTACCATCGAAACTACATGCATGAGTTATCATTTACAGGAAAACGAAGTTCCGTGCGATCTGTAGCCAGCTAGGGCTACATCGGACTCGCCGACAAGGACATACCCCTGAAACTATCCACCCAGTGATGAAGGAGCTGCGTGCCATGTTCCCCAAAGCGGGTACACGCGAAATGATCAGTCTACTTTTTTTTGAGCGAGATCTCGCAGTATCCAAGTAAGTGTTTGCGCTATGTTATTTACACGGACACTAAGTGTTGCTTAACAGGAGTGTGATGCGTGAATACTTCCGCCTACATGAACCCGAGCTCGTGCTCCAACGGAAGGCCAATCGGCTGCAACGTCGACGATTCTGGGCAGCTGGTGTCAACGACATCTGGGCCGTCGATCAACACGATAAGTGGTTACGTTTCGGCCTTGCCCTCCATACGGGCATTGAACCATTCTCGGGGCGTATCCTATGGATGAAGATTTGGCACTCTAACCGTAACCCACAATTGATTTTATCTTATTACCTCGAGACTGTGCGCGACTTGGGCTGTGAGTTCATACGACTTCCCCTGTTGTCATTTACACTAACGGCGATGCCCTAGTTGTTCCTCTGGTAACGCAGAGTGACCCTGGCACGGAGAACTTTGGCATCGCAAACGCACAGACGCTACTCCGCCAAACGCTTGACCCCAATCTTCAAGGTTACATCCAGCACCGCTGGATGCGCTTGAAGAAAAATATCATTCCCGAAATCGCATGGTCACAACTCCGCCGTCGCTTTGCCCCTGGATTTGAGACGCTTCTTCAAGATGGCGTGGAAACGGGCTTGTATGATATCGACAATACGTTGCAACGGTAGGCATTCATCGCTATATGTATCTTAAACTAACTTTCATCAACAGAATGGTATTCCGTTGGCTATTCATTCCATGGTTACAGCAAGAGCTCAATGCATATGTCGATCGCGTGAATCACTCCTCCAAGCGCCGCGACCGCAACAAGGTACTACCACACGGAATCCCCTTGCTTATCCATTCGTCTCCCGAGAATTATGGCGCACTCGACTTCAAGGTATGTGGTTCTTTCAATGTAAGATAGGTGCTGATATCTATTTCATAGGTGACGATCACCCCGGAGCTCATTGATCACATTTCTCAGCAGTACATCACCCCCGCACACCCAGTGTTCGAGCTGGTTCCTCAAGCACTCGGCACCTACATTGGCCAATGCTACGACCTCTTGGGTCGTCCTGTTATGTCACGCACTTCTGCGTGGCATATTTATTCCGAACTCTTGCGCGCTATTCAAGACCATGTGGCGACACCACCTCTCCTCGAAGCCATTCTCGCTACGGATCAAACTGACGACATGGGTGATGATGTTAGTCTCTTACCTGGTAACAAAGATCTCCCCTTGAACGAAACAGAAAACGCATATTACATGGGTGGTGTAGGTGGAGGCATGGGACTGCGTAAGTGACTTACTTATTCAATGATGTGGTCGCTCACACATGTACTCAGAGGATGAACATATTCGGATGCTTGATAGATTGACAGAGGAGGATGAGCCAGACACTGAACCCGCCGTAGAGATGGATGCCATGCCGGCGATCCTGATTGATGCATTCTCCGATGAGGAGCCCGAAAGCGATGATGACATTGATGCGTAGCCAGTCTGGTGTATACAAGTATTGTACATCATACAATTTTTGATTTCGTCTAATCACTAGTTCAAGGTGCATGAGGTCCTCCAAAAAATCTAGCTATATATGGTATACTTTGGCAGGGTCATGTGAGCACGACAGTCTGGCTTTCCATACTGCATATTACATGGGTGGTGTAGGTGGAGGCATGGGACTGCGTAAGTGACTTACTTATTCAATGATGTGGTCGCTCACACATGTACTCAGAGGATGAACATATTCGGATGCTTGATAGATTGACAGAG
>JBBPUC010000102.1:0-52137 GCA_038094375.1 Tubosaeta aff. heterosetosa
CTTTAGGTTCTTGCCATACAGGGTTACGTAGGCATATCCACGATGGCTCTTCCCGCACCGCCCATCAATGGTGCTCCTGTGATTGCCACGTTGTCACTGATTTCACGCCTCGGGTGGAAGAGAGCTGGCACTCGCTTCAATACCCGAGGTGTTGATGATGACGGGAATACTGCAAATTTCGTGGAGGTGGGCACATAAATAACCCATTCGCTTGACTTGTCTCTGAGCGGGGCATAGACAGAAACGATTCTGAGCACCGATCAACACTGCGTCAGTTATACGCAGGTTCGAGGAAGCATTCCTTGTGGGTTATTTCTCCACTCGTTGTCATCTTCGTCTCACTTTCAGCTACAGTGTTTTGGGAACAGCAGGGGATACAAACGTTTGGTCAACGTATTCAAATAACTCGCCCGCAAGCATCACAACCTGCTTTCGAGCGTCACTTTGCCCATCTCATTGAAGAATACGGTGCAACACATGCAATAAATCTACTCGGTACAAAGGAGAACGAGACCATCTTGACGGCAGCTTATGCGAAACATTTATTCCAAGCGAAAGGAATCTGGGGCGACCAACTCAGCATTACAAATTATGATTTTCACAATGCTGTTAGAATTAGTGGTCACGATGGTGTCATCAGGGAAATCGCGTAAGTCAACTATCTCGTTGCATGCTCACCTTCTTATAGTCCAAAGGCATTTGGAAGATATCGCTGATCATATGGATCGTTTCGGATTCACGTTAACTGATGCTTCGACTGGTGAAAGAATCACGGAACAGCACGGTGTATTCAGGACAAACTGCTTGGATTGGTAACATGGATGCAAGCATCTTGATTCGTCTTTGACGTCTTTATCAGTCTGGACCGGACCAATTTTGTACAAGATATCCTTTCACGCGAAGCAGTCGAACAATTCCTTGGTCTAGTCCATCGCGAATGGTTACAAGCCAACGCGATCTGGGCGCACCACAGGGAGCTCTGGGCAGAAAATGGCGATGCCCTGTCGCGTATATATGCTGGTACAGGCGCTCTTAACACCAGCTTCACGCGGACCGGGAAACGGACACTAGCAGGTGAGCCTCCTTTACCGATGTCTCTCGAGAGGCGTGAACTAGTTTCTTTCAAAGGTGTTCTTTCGGATGCAACAAAAAGCGTTTCAAGAGCATACATTAATAATTTTCAGGACAAAAATAAGCAAATTGCAATCGACATGTTCCTAGTAGGTGCCATGAACTCATTTGGCGACTAGCCCTCAAAAGTAAAACAGGGCAACCTCAACAATCAGACACAAGTAAACATATTTGATCCTGTTCATGATATGGTTCGGCAGACGTTAAACGAACGGTTTGTCGCCCGAAAGTCATGGCTGTCCCTTGCACTGAATTCCGAGCCTGCAGAGTATCGGAGTATTCCTCCACACACCCATGTACTGTATTTGTCGGAACCTGGAATGTGAACGGCAGGGTTAGTCACGGAATATTTCGTTTTCCGCCGAGCTGAGCACTCGGGATACAGCCTCCATCCGAAAGCCTGATTCCCTGGCTATTCCCTCGAGATAGTAAGCTAAATTAACCAAGACAGTTATCCTTCAGAGTCTAATTGTATTCCCGGCACAGATTTCCTCGAGTAAGCTCTCATGTCGAGGAAAAGACTTCGCTAACGTCCGCTTCCATAGACCGGACATCTTTGTGTTGGGTTTCCAAGAGATAGTACTTCTTACTGCGCAACAAATTATTCAGACTGACCCTGAAAAAAGGTACGCAAGATCTTCCGGGTAATCCAACTTGGTGCTAATCAAGTGTATATAGACGGGTATGGGAACAGAAAATCATGGAAACGATCAACGACCGGACCTCGGGAGAATATGTACTATTGCGCAGCGAGCAGGTATCTACTCCGAACTGCGTTCATTTACTCTGATGCCAATCAGTTTGCAGCTGGTTGGCACGGCCCTTTTTGTTATAGTTAAATCAGATCTGACCTCCGTCATTCGAAACGTGGAAGGTACTGCTCGAAAGGTAGGTTAAATGACCTACGTTGGAACTGATCACCGACATTTTAATCAGACAGGTTTACGAGGAATATCGGGAAACAAAGGAGGGGTTGGCGTTCGACTTGACTACCATGACACCAGCTTTTGCTTTGTCACCGCGCATCTCGCCGCCGGACACTCCAACGTTGAGGAACGTCACACAGATTTCAGGACGATTGCAAAAGGTCTACACTTTCTAAAAGGCAAAACGATCGCAAGTCACGAGTACGTTTGGCAACGAAAGACGCTGTACTTCCTCACATGAGCCCCGTAGCAACATCATCTGGCTAGCAGATACCAACTATCGTATCGATCTCTCAAATGAAAACGTTAGATCTCTTGCGGTGGAAGGAGATTACGATCCACTCGTTGGATCGGACCAAGTAGGCTCTTCCCGCCCTTTCGACTCCAAGAATAAACATATCTATAGTTGAGATTAGCGATTGAAACCGGCGAAGCTTTCACTGGATACGATGAAGGACCACTTCTCTTTCCTCCTACGTATAAGTACGACGTTGGGACAGACAACTACGACACGAGCGAGAAAATGCGGATACCTGCCTGGACCGGTATGCACCTGAGGTTACCTTCATATTTATCCCCACCTCATCCAGATGTTAGACAGGATTTTGTTCCAAGGCAATTTAGACTTGTCCGTTTATTCGCGAGCCGAACTTCGAGGGTCTGATCACCGCCCAGGTAGTCTATCCTGAGCTTCTCTGCACTCCAGAGCCTTATCGTTGCCACTTTAGTTTTTGCCCTATTCCGAACTGAAGTGCGGATTATAGACACAGTAAAACGCGCCGCACTTTCACGTTTGCTGCTCGAGACTACCTTGACTGCTGTTCCTGGCGACGTGCTTGAAGAGAAGATTGCGGCGCTTGCGCTGTCATCAGACGCGGATGACTGTAAGGTTTCATGATCCAAATTCGTGTATCGTCGCTAAATTTAATCCAATAGTGCCAGCCCCGAGCTCAGATGACCTACGATGGTGGGCCAAACTCGGTGAGTGCCGTTTTAGATTCGTGTTGACAATGATTGATAAGCTTGTAGAAATGGATGAGGGGAGCTTGGCAATTTCACCTTCATTGCTAGAGTCGGCCGTCGGGAATCCTTTTGATTCACCGGGAGATTCGCCCTTGTCATCATGCCCTTCATCGGACGAGGAACTCTATTCACATGCGGCTGACCTCCCCATCCCCATAACCCCTGAGCGAGTGGCATCCAAAAGCGCTAGTACCTCTGGGCCCGTCAAGTAATGGAGTAGAAATATATTCTTGCTACTAAAACGGGGCAACCAACGAAGGACATGAAGACACCTAGATAAGCCCCTGCTTCTTCAAGTCTTCGTACGTCTTCTTGTTGTATACGTTACCCTCGTCATCCTCGAGCTCCTCCATCGTCTCCTGCTCAAATATTTCATGTCTCCCTTCCCGTTTAAGCTTTTCTGCAACTGAAGAGCAATCAGTTTGAACTTGTTAAAGGTGAGCCAGAAAAAGGCAATGAACATACGTGAAAGCGCATCCTCTATACGAGTGATTTCGTGAAAGTGCTTCGTGTTTGGCAAGCCTAAAGCCCGCATACCGAAAGCATGCCTAGATTCCTGTAAACGGTGATCAGGCTACCCCTGCAGAAACGACCTTGGGAGGTACCTGGAAGTGTCGGTCAAAGTTTTTCCTATCGAGTTCGAAAGATGAGTAATCGTCCACTGAGCCTAGAAGGTGCTCGTACCTTCCCATGTATACGTGGTCAGAGCATATCTCACATCGATACTCGACACCGAGACCATGCAATTTATACAACCAGTATGGAATTGGTTTTCCATCCCAACCGAGAGGAAGTTTGAGCGGATTGTAAATTCTTTCTTCTTCTTCTTCCTCCTCTCCTGGGCCGTCTCCGTTGTTCGTGGGAGCAGCAGGAGGTTTTGACTGTTGTTCAAGCAGCTCCTGCTCACGCTCACGTGCGGTCAATGAGAAGCGGCGTTCTACATTGGACTTCGTTTCATTGACTATGGGTGCAAGCATGACAAGTAGAGAGGCGGAGAGATGCGTGAAGAGCGCAGCATCTCTTAACCTGGATCGCCATTGTGTTGAGTCGTTGGAAGATATTGTAGCGGATGAATGGACGCCATTCGGATTTTGAGGTGGGTCGCTGGAGACGGCTTGCTTAGCGGTCGCCTTGACATGTTTTTTAGACGTCAGATGCCCGTCGTACACCGTTTGCTTGGAGTAGCTTTTTTGACCTGATCAATAAAATAAGAACGCGTATGACGCCAACTCTGAAGCAACTCACAAGCAGAACACCATATCCCCTCCGCTTCCTCCGAGGAGGTCACGCGTTTGTTGCTTTGATCATCCCACTCGGCATCGAATTCTCCTGCCTCCCACTTCTTCAAAAATTCGGCTTCATCCTCTCGGTGTTTTGAGCCTATGTCCACAAGCGGTTGGGTCCGCTTGATAAAGGATAGCAGGTAACCGTGCAAATGCTGAATGTAGCTGCGTCGGTCTGAGCATAGCGAAAATAACTGGCAATAAGAACACACTTACATCTCATACTCCTTGGAATTCCGGGTTTGTTTGGGAAGTTCGTTGTGCAGCGTGCCGTTCTGAGTGGCCAACAGAACATCCAAAAACTGCAAGTAAGGTAGCCTTTTTGTGATGTTTTTCAAATTGTTGTAGGTGGTATGGTTTGCATACAAGTCGAGGTATCTGCCGTATGCTTCCTCGCCGGAGAATATGAGGGACACAGCTGAATAGGTCATGAGTGGAGCGTCACGGAGAGCCAGATACTTCAACACGCACGATCCTCCTCCTCGAACTCCTCGTCTATTCCATCCTGGTTTCCCTCCTCAAGAAGAGCAGCGAGCTCGAGTTCGAAGGCTCCTGCTGCAACATCAGGATACTTATTGTAGTGGTCCTGAATCTTCACCAACCGCGCGTAGAACTCGGAGAGATCACCTGGTTGCGCCGACGCCGTCAGCGCATCTATCTCAGCCTTGCGGGCGTCTTCATCGTCGTACTGGGCTTTAAGAGAGGCCACGCGAGAAGAAACGCGGTCGAGCACTTGGGCTGCCTTGTGCTCTGTCTGGAGCTTGACCTCTTGGGTAGGCTGGTTCCGAGACAGTAACGAGTAGAGAGCCACCTCGTAGCGCTCAATTTCTTCATGGGCCTGTCGTTGTGTCTCAACGATGGAGTCCATTGGGTCGCTTTGAAACTCCGCCATCGACATTGGTCTTCTACACTCGCCACAAAAAAGTCACCGAAAATGTCTGGCATCAACCCCGGCGACGAGGTGAGCTCGTCTTTGAGGCGGTCTGGATGAAACGCTGACTTGCTCGACTAGAAACTCATATTTGAGTCGTCCGAGGCTGTCTCGGTCGTGTCTACCTTCGACGACCTTAACTTGAAGGAGGACCTCCTCCGGGGAATCTACGCATACAGTCTGTCTTGCCCTTAATTCTTTCTTTTTAGGTCTCATTCCCTTCCCAGACTTTGAAAAGCCTTCTGCCATCCAGCAACGCGCCATACTCCCCATTACTCAAGGACGCGACGTAATCGCACAAGCGCAGTCGGGGACGGGTAAAACCGCAACCTTTTCGATTTCCATCCTTCAATCTATCGATGTTTCCGTACGCGAAACCCAAGCACTTGTTCTCTCACCCACAAGGGAGCTTGCAACTCAAATCCAGTCCGTCGTACTCGCCCTTGGCGACTACATGAATGTCCAGTGTCATGCATGCATTGGGGGAACATCTATCGGCGAGGACATTCGGAAATTGGAATACGGCCAACATGTGGTGTCAGGAACTCCTGGGCGTGTTTTCGATATGATTCGTCGAAGAGCTCTCCGAACACGAAACATCAAGATGCTTGTCCTCGATGAAGCAGATGAATTGCTAAATAAAGGTTTCAAGGATCAAATATACGACGTCTACCGTTACCTTCCTCCAGCAACCCAGGTCGTATTGTTGAGCGCTACGCTTCCTTACGATGTGCTGGAGATGACGACTAAATTCATGACGGACCCCATTCGAATTCTTGTAAAGCGTGACGAATTGACGCTTGAGGGGATCAAGCAGTTCTTCGTGGCGGTTGAAAAAGAGGACTGGAAATTCGACACCCTATGTGATTTGTACGATACACTCACAATCACCCAGGCCGTAATTTTCTGTAACACACGACGAAAGGTTGAGTCTGTAGCAAATTTCTATCGACTTGGCTTATCGCCTTGACAGGTCGACTGGCTCACAGAGAAGATGAGAGCCGCTAACTTCACCGTATCGTCGATGCATGGCGAGATGGTGCAGAAAGAGCGAGATGCTATCATGGCAGAGTTCCGCGGGGGAACATCGTGAGCGCTATCGCTGTGCTTGAGCAATCCTGATGAACTTCGTTGTAGACGCGTGCTTATTACCACCGACGTCTGGGCCCGAGGAATTGATGTTCAGCAGGTCTCGCTCGTGATAAACTACGACCTCCCAGCGTATTTACTTTTTTTTTCTTCAATATTACGCACACTTTTGACCGCATGCTTTACAGGAATCGTGAGAACTACATACATCGAATTGGCCGTTCGGGGCGATTTGGCAGAAAAGGCGTTGCCATCAATGTATGTTGCATATCCGTTACCCTTTATCGATATTTACGTAGACTTTCTCTAGTTCGTAACAGTTGACGATGTGCGCATTCTCCGTGACATTGGTAAGACCAGTTCTGTTGATTGCCGGCCTCGTAATAACATCTTTTGCAGAACAATTTTACAGCACCCAGATAGTAAGCCTTACTCTCCTGCAATGACTAATTCTAAATACGTATTTCAGGATGAAATGCCAGTCAATGCCGCGGAACTCATCTAAGATGCTTGCTTGATACGGTACAGGGCCATTCGGTGACTTTTGAGGCCCTCACCCTCGTTTCGTACCCATTATGTTGTTCTATCGTTGTGGTATTGGTGTCTTCGTATTCTTGCTCTACCCTGTCAACCACCATTATTCTATACTTATGGTAGACCATTTGAAGCGAGGTCGACTGCCAAGCTCCCTGTAGCGATTGTTTGATACCCTCCGTCGTCGGCGGTCCTAGAAACAGCCTGCATGAGTTATCGCCTGTAGGAATGAATGTGGTTGCTTAACAATCCCTCTCCTGGCATCAGTGGAATGCTTAGTGGTAGCCGAGTAGTAGCCGACGGTCCTGACCAGTCTGGACGCTACCCGATTCCCTGATGCGCGCATCTCACGCTGCGATTCCGGCTAGCATTGAATACTTCAGAAATGGTCAGTTGCCCTTAGCAAGACAGTCCGTTCCCACCCCTGTCGGGAGACCTCCGCGTTAAAATCGAGCGTGAAACTGGCAGTCGGATGAATATTAGAACATACAAATGCTGCGAAGAACCTCGTGGAACCAGACTGTCGTTTGGAGCTGAATACAACGGCCGCACCGAAAGGGAAATGCAATTCAGTAGGGAGGCCGAGGCCTTCGATCCTCACTGCCTTCGGGCCTTGTTTCGCGACGTTCGCGCACAGAAGCGGGGGTATGAGAAGCGGATGGCGTAAATCGTGCGGCGAGCGGAATCAGTCATGCATGGAGGCCCAATCGGAATTCCACGGCATAGCCCAACCAGGGAAGTGAACTACGCGTGACGGTGACTTTGAATTGAATAACCATTCCGTCGGTACACCCCTGTTGTACCTTGTGGCATTCGGGTTAGCAGTCCGGGACAGCGCAAATTCTGTGTAAAAGATATTCCTTAACCCCTGTCCCTCAGTATGATTAGAATAGTCCACGTGTGGATATCCTCAAAGGTTAGCAGCTAGTACCCACTTCCGTAACTCCGACAATACTTGATGGAGGTAGTTCTCGAGGCTTCTGGTAGAGATAAAGTCGTTAGATCTTGGAAACAAGCTGTTGCTCTTGATGTGACCCCAAACGTCTCGATCTTGGCGACGTTCAGCCCAAGGGTCATGGTACGAAGAGTCCCTTCAAGCTTATTGACCCTGGGCTTTGTTGCACTCGGACTTGGAGCGCTACCCTCCTCTTGCACGGCAGTACCGCATACCCACGCGAGGGGCCTTAACGATGCGAAATTGGAACTACCATGGTACTTACGTGGCTGTTGGTGGACGAGAAGAGACGAGATGGGAGCGCACCGGTCGTAGTAAACGTTCTGAAACGGAGGCCGTAAGATCTGCAGGGATCTACAGTCATCTCCGCATGTGGCCGTCTCAGCACTCCTGTATCAGTTAGTTAGTCAGAAATGTCAATGGAATTCCTAGGAGACCGGATCATAGTTGAAACGTCGTCACTAATCCATCGGATGTGCAACGAGCCTGGGCGAGCTTGAAGCTTGATGTACCAAGACTCCCAGTGATAATCGCTGTTAAGATTGTCCTGGGAAGTTGATACCCGATTTCACTAGTAGGATCGTGGAATCACTGGCAGCCGCATCACAAAGATTCAGCTCAACTCCAACCCTTCCTCACAAAAAATACAAGAAAAAATTGTACAAATACGTGAGGCAAGAGGTATTGTTTCCGCCCCTTCACATGCTCAAATATTTCTACCTGGCCCGGTGAGATCATCAGCTGGGAATTGGTCAAATGATGATACCTGTTTCACTGCTTGTAGAGGGAATCGCGCATATGGTATCAGCAGGGCCCTCTTTGTGGATGCGCTACGGAAGTCCTGCCTTCTGACGAGTTTCGCCTTGAATGTTTCCGCCAGCAATATTATTCCACGGGCGCCATACGATCCTCTGTTCTAGGTGCGACGTCTTTGCCGGAGTGCATATGACGTTAACAAGCTGTCCTGCTTGGCTATCCCCATACTCACAGACATCTCGTGTAAGCAGCGAGAGAACCGCTCCAGGTATAAAAACGCCCGGCATGCTACCATCCTGCTCAGCAATCAAAATGTGTTACTGGAGGAGGTGCGTAGTACGTTCGACCTGCGCGACTAACTCTCATGCCCTCTTTCCCTATGAAGAGTACAAAACACCTATAGAGGGTAAGTCTAGCCCCTTACTATTCGCAACCACGCTCTGATCGATTTATCACAGTTGTGGACACGTTGTTTCTCTAGTAAGAGATATTGTTTTTCCTGCTCAATTCTACTGATCCCGGTTTCGAACAGCCCGAGGAAGAAGTAGGTTGTCTTAGACACGATAGAGATACCGCTTAAACCTATTTAGATCAAGTGCGAACTTCGGAACTGCAAGTTCAGCCCCAGACACTCTCAAAGTTGTGTTCCGCCGCAATGTACCCAAACATGCTGGCAATAGTACGTGCTTTGTTTGAACGATGATGACATGCCAGACTCATGGGCCATCAACCTAGCCATCAATACCCACAACAATATGGTATGTGCCCTGTTTCATTCCAAAACCTTTGCTCAACTTGATTGAATTCAGCACCACAAATAGACAAGAAGTGTCCAAAGTGCGGCTGATTCTCCAGACGCTTTTACGTGGGATGGCTTGCTCCTCTCTAGAACTAATGTAACGGATGTTGTGATTTCCGTAGAACCCGTTTCAATATTCTGTGAATCAATTCGCGGGTAAAAAGCGCGCATAATACTATGGTAATCGTGCGAACTAAGTGCAGTGTGAGACAGTTAGTCTAGTCAAGTTACAATTCGTCTCCGATGTTGTGCTTCTTCTTGAGCTGAGCGAGCTCTTCCTCTCTCCTTGCCAAGTCGGCTTTGGCTGCTGCTGCGTCTTGCTTGGCAGGCATATGGTAAAGAACGACAATATACCGCTCTTGTAAGTGGAACCCGTTCAAGTGGTCGAGTGCGTTCTTTGCCTACGCGGTAATGATGAACACACGATGGTGATGAACAAATTGGTGACTCACATCCATCACGTCGTCAAACACCACGAACGCCGTACCTTTCGTTTTGGATTCGTTTCCAATACGAACCTGCCTGATGCTCCCATAGCGGCCGAAGAGGTCATACAGATCTTCTCCGGTAATCTGGTAATTGAGATTCTTGACAAAGAGAATGCGGTTGGCGCCAGGAGGGAGCTTTGACTGTGCGGTTTGGTTCAGACGGGTAGTAAAACGGACCAGGAATACATACCGTCGGTCGAGGAGCAGCCATCGTGTGCGGTTGCAGGTGGTGGTTGTGTGCAAGTCGCAGTGATTACATCATAGAAAGATTTGCTTTCCAACACTCCAGCAAACCTAAAAGTGACATTTCTCGACGCTGATCGTTCGTTTTAGATCGACCAGTTCTCAGAAACAGGCCGGTTTCTATTCACATAACTACGCCATTTCATTCTCGATTTTGGTATCCGAGTTACATAGCTCATTGCCAACGTGCACCCGCAAAGCGTTCGACGGCAGTGCACCCGCCCGTTCCGCTCACACACACCACCGTGCCAGCGTTTGTGTCCTCGGCGTCGGGCACAATGCACTTGATATCTTCCGGGCGGGGACACGGGCAATCCGAGGGTCGAGCAACGCAGACCAAACTATCCGGGCAGAGATACGAAGAACATGAAACTGTAGGCGAGAATGAATGTGTAGCGGGGTAGATTGATGATCCATACTGTACCCGCTTGAACGCGAGCACTCCATTGCGAACTTGTTTCCGGAGGTGGTGGCTGTCTTTGTTGTTCGCCCTGATTCCGGAACATGTGGTCGAAGAATGTAAACTGGGCCGTCACGGTGGAGGATAAGGAGAGGAGCAGAACAACGAGAGACTTCATTTTGGTACTGAGGTCAACTGTTTATCATTACATAACCGAGCGTACCAAGAAGAAACAAGTCTATCTGTGCTACTTAACATAACATTATAACCCCGTAGGAAACGGTACAAATCAATTAACAACATATGATAGCGTGGACATACTCCGTGGATTCATCAGAACACTCCCGACGTTGCATAGAACTCTCATGACATAGGCTCTTGCCACTCCCCACAACTTCTGAACCCTTTTATTAACATGGGACTAGCCCAGGTGAGTAATCCTTCAAAACTGATCAAAAAACGATGGATCATCGCAGAGCCTGGCGTGCTGCGAAGGGCGTTCTTTCCAGACGGACACCCTTACTCAAATGTGTAAGAGCGCCAGGACACGATAGATCCGAGCCATCAAGGACATGCAGGAGACGTTTCTTCGGATACTGTTTCTTCGTCTTCCTCCTGAGTGGCACGTTCTCCTTGTCTTCGTCAGCCGGACCATCGCTGTTGAGTGGCAATATCGATCTTGAAGCTGGGGAAACCCGGCGCTGTTCACCGTCTCGAAAGATGTCGAAACCGGGATAATGCCTAGACTGTGGGTTGGTGGATGATTCGACGGTCGATTTGGGGTGAGGATCGCGGGAAGGCGAACATCTGTGCAACGACAATGGTGACGAGGTTGCCTGGTAGTTTCGCCTAACATGGAAGTTGAGTCGACTACAAAAGCCGCCGATGAAAAATGTACCCATTTCCCAGTCGTGATGGTCTGCTTGGGGTCACGGTGTGCATGTTGAGGAGCGTAGGTGGAACGGGACGGGAGGGCGAAGACGAGGCAGTGGCGGAGAGTAGGATGCCCTCTGCGTCCAGGACACGGCGCTTGGCAGGGTTTAAAGGGGTGTTCCGCGAGGGGGACAAAGGGCGTTTGTGCTTTCGTGGCGTCTTATTTCCGGTGGTCCTAGAAGCGAGAAACTGCTCCAGTGGAAGGTCGTGTAGTGGCACACGAGGATGTGTCTCCATGATGGTCGATGGTCTAAACGAGTGCACGGGTATTCGAGATGAAGATAGAGATCGGGACCGCCGACATCACCCTGGCCTCGAGGGCAAACGTGTGAAACAAAAAACTGCATCGTGGCAACCATAACAAAGACAAACAATGAGTCACGCTGTCACTCTACAGGCATAACAACGTCGAAAGAACCTGTCCCCGTCAGGTTTGGCCGACCTATTACAATGTTCCCTGATGGCGTCGAAAGGTCATCAAAGTCACCAAATAACGTGGCTTCTGACAAGAAAGCAGCTGTGGTTTCATATGATGCCTTGAGCAGTGGTGATGGATTCGTTGAGATACCCTTTCGGTTGAAGGGCTTGTATCCACCGTCAAAAGTCTGCCATATATCATTTTTCCCCATCCCTGCGAGCCTACAATGTGTGCTTACCATATAGTCGGCAATCAACTCAAGATGTCTGATGTTGACATCTATCTTGTAGGCATTGAATACCCCCCCAACCTCGCGTAGGATTGCCGCGCGTGCCATCTCCACACCATAAGTCTTCAGAATGGAGTAAATATCGTTGGAGTAGATGGTGTCATAATCGATGATACTGTCCCCGTCGCCACCTGCAAATTGCCAGATGCCACGGAAGTTGGACCCGTTGGTAGCAAGCTGGATTTCGTTTAATTTAGATTTCTTTCAAGCACCACCAGGACAACAAACCTGGGGGGTCCCCTTCTCTGTCGCAAGTTTAAAGCAATCTACAATACCGGGGATCTCACGAACGACGGTCTTGCGACAAGCGCGCTCTACAATCCCGACCAACAGGAGTTTTGGGAAATCAGCAGGAAACTAGACCGTTCGTCAAATGACGTCTGCAGGAAGCGAACGAGGGCTCACTTCGAGCTTGAATGAACATGCCGATTTGGAGAATTTGAAGTTCGAGGCTTGACGGAAGGCATCGATGAACTGGTCCGCTGTGGCATCTGCCTGTTCGTCAAGGGAAGTGGGATTTGACTTGTAATCATTAGCCTCTTTGGCGTCCACCTCATCTTCCCCTCCCGAGCCATACATGGCCTCTATTGCAGCGTCGTCGAACTCATCGTTCTCTTCGTCGGACTCGTACGAAGCCTGCTCTTTTTTTTGACGCGCACGCTTCGCGCTGTCAGCGTTGTCATCACCTTGTTCACTTCCCACCCTCTCAGCAGCCTCTTCTTCATCTGCGTCCGCGTCATTCTCTCCCGCGATCTTCTCCTTGTTCTTCTCTCCTTTGCCAAGTTGGTTTATCTGGCTCCTAAGATCAATGTCCAGTTTTTTCATCTCCAGTTGTATCTCGCGTTTCAACGTCAAAGGGAAGCGAGTCCCGAACACCGCAAGTATTTCAATCGAGTTGATGTCATATTCCTCGGTATACTCTTCTTCCGGATAGAAAGAGAGGCTGATCGAGAACTCCGTTCGACGCGCATCGCCTTGAGCACTCAAACGCTCCTGGACGGTGACATTGTCGACAACCTGTGAAAGAACAAGTTTACTGGCTCTTTTGCAGAAGGTAGTTATGTCGGCTTCCGAAGTGCCAGCCACAATGTCCATATTCATCGACGGCGTTTTAGGCTTTTGAGAGGCTGTCATCACTATCTCTCTTAGGCGGGGGATTCCTAGAGTGACATTCGCAGCACCGTGGCCTGAGAAAGGGATGAGCAAAGCCGTATGTTGTGGGAAATATTCACTTGCCAGCGAAGTGGAATGTGTTCAAGGTCATCTGCGTCGAAGGTTCACCAATTCTACGACAGGATGTAAGTATATCACAACAAGAGCACGAAAAGAGCCACCCTTGAGACGCTAGTAGGCCGACTGCTTCTCCGGGCTCAACGAGACTCCTCAAATACTTGACGTTCATCAAAAGACGGAAGTACCGGGGTTTCATTGGGTGTCGTCTGCGTTTAATTGCGTGCCTCTCTTCTGAAGTCTTGGACTTGATGGTCGGAGGATTGGAGTTCAGATATGCATCAATGGATTCGGCGAACTTCTCTGAGGTGCTTCCAAGGTAGCGAGAAGGACTGAATAATTCAAGAGCAGGTGCTATCTCCTCCCGGGGTGATGGTGAGTATTTACTCGGACGCGCCTTAGACTTCTTGAGTGCCATCTTCATATAAGCCGTTGCATCCTCATCATTAATCGCACCAGCGATGCTCTTCGGCTGGTACAAGTTCAAAAATGTGTTTTGATTTTCCGCTACAAATTTGAACTGGAAGAGATGCTTCTGTTTGGTGATGTCCAGGCCGTCTCCGCCATATAGGAACTGGTAGATGGAAGAGTCGCTACCACGAACGGTGTTGTCGTAATGGATACGAATGCCCTCCAGGTGCTTTATAAGACATCGTTGCAGGTACCCCGAGCGCGACGTCTTCACGGCTGTGTCGATGAGACCCTCTCGACCAGCCATGCAATGAAAGTAGAATTCTTGTGGCCTGATACCTGTCAGGAATCGACTCGCCACGTATCCGCCAGCAATCGCTTTTGTCTCAAATGATTTGAACGATGGAAGTGTCTTGCCACTGACCATAACAGGCACACGTCTGCCCTCTAGCTCTTGTTGACCAAGGGCACAGGATATCTGCTGAGCGTTCACCGCACTCCCTTTAGCTCCGGACTGCGTCATTGCTTGCATGTGGTTGTGAGGAAACTTGCGCAGTAGCCCAAACGGCATACAGGCATCGGCGATCGATTTTGTGAGTTTGGCCAGCCTGCTTTTGACGGTCACATCAAGGCCTGCCATTTTATTATCGTCCCGGAGAACGTCTTCGAGGAGAGGTGTCAATTCAGTTGAAATATCCTCTTTTTCAACCTTCGATAACGATGGGAAATTTTCGATAGCGCCCTGTGTTCCAAGGTTAGAATTCTTCTGCAAGAGGTCGGTGCGGTTCCGGTCCCCGTCAGGAGTTAGCACTAGATCATCCATGCGACAAGTGAAGGCCCGATGTTGCAAAAATTTTGTAAACAAACGACTAAGAATTCCGAGGAGTTGTCCCGCGATGGTTGCCCCATACAACTCGTGAACAGAATGGACGAGCCCATAGTCCGTCGCACCAAAAGCTGATTTGTCAAGAACACCGCGGAGTAGTTCACCATCGAGGATGACGATCTTGTCTTCTAACGACCTATTTCCCCAGAGATTTCCAGGGACTTTGGATGTGGATTCCAGATTAAGTCCATCGGCATCATGAGGCGCAATGTTTAGGAGCACTGTGGAAATCTTGTCATCGTAAGCATTTGAAAAAGACGGTGTAAGAACGAACGCACTACTTGCTTCCCTGTCCAGAGGGGCTTCGGTACCCATATAGCAGGCGGAAGGGTCTCGATACGATCGGACCAGGATTCACCAGTTTCCGGTCTGAGCGCGCCGTAGAGAAGCTGGAAATACTCGTCCCTAGTGAAAAACGTGTCTTGACTGGTCATCCATACGCCAGCAACGACATGATCTTGTATCAAACCTCGAAGAGGCTTGCCTGAGGTGGGTACAAGGTACTGGTTGTCCGTGTTAGCAATGAACCTTGCTTCTGCTTGAGCTACCGCGCTTTCTGGAAATGACAGTGAAGGGCGAAAAGAAACCAGGGCCAAACCAACATACGAGGAAAATGAATATTCATCTCTGTGAAGATGTTGGTGATTTGGGAGGCAGTCAATGAGGGCACACTTACCATCACCATCAAAATCAGCTTGAAAGATGAGTTAACAAAGGAAAAAATGCGTAAATCACGAGCACAAACATACCGTTATAGGAATTACTGTACACGAAAGTTAGCTTGCAAGTAGAAAGGAGTTTTCAAAACACACACCAATTTGCGTAGTGCATACGGATTGTTTTCTCGCCCTCAAGAATGCGGGCTCGGTGACACATCATGCTTGGTTTATGAAGTGTTGGCTGTCGGTTTAACACCAGGATGTCACCATCTTGCAGATGACGATACACTTTTTTGTTGATGGATGGAGTCTTTGTCGAAAGACCGTTGCGTCCACCACTGTTTGCATCCTGTGGCGTAAAGAGCATGTCGGCAATGGCCTGGCGCTGCTCCTTGGTTGTTTTATCCTTGTGCGGGGCTGGAGGTCAGCGACTTGAAACGTGGCAGGAGGAGAAAATCACTAGTGATTGCAGGCGTCCATCTTCAAATTCCACCATAGTAGCGCCAGGATAGTTTTTTGGCCCATTTATCACCCATTGCCGACATTGATGGACATTTAGTGGAGTGACGGGTTCTGGATAGGTCAACTTCCTAGCAAAAACAGGTGGGATACCGATCTCGTTCGGTTCGATATTAACATCGGGAGAAATGACGGAACGCGCAGCATAATTGACTCGTTTCCCCTGTATCCTTTGCTCAGCTGATGTCAAGGAGTATAAACGTCATAAGATGCACCATCATGTGTTTTCGGAAAAGACCCTCCTTCTTTTCAAGACCCTGCTTTATGCCGGGAGGTGGTAGCTTTCCCTGGCGGAGTGGCTGCGGATTTTTGTTGCTATCAAGAAAGCTGTTGATGTTAACCTGAAGCTGAACTAGAGCTTCCAGAAGTGACTTCAAGTACCCTCCGCGCGAAGCCTTATCCACAGCTGAGGTATCCGCGGATGCTGCAATTAACTTGGCATTACAATCGCGTAAATGGTATGACGTGACGAGAATTCTGGCCAGCAGCTCATTCTGAGGGTTCTCAAACAGCGTATCCCCCAATTTTGCCGGTGGCCGAAATCGCGTGGGTGGCACCAGCACCACTTCCATGAAGAACATATCGGGAGAAGCCAACGACAGGCCAAAGCGCGAAAGAGGAGCAAAGGGACCATGTCGACCAAACAGAAGGGAACAAATAACGGGGCAGTTTTCGAACAGCCGACGGAGGTGAGCACGACATTCCTCTGGAGGGATGACTCTTTCGTTACGTCCGCGTGAGGTTTTGAATTTTCCGCTAGCTGTCTTGGGCAGTTTCTCCTTTGGAGGGATAGCCTCCGCCTCCTCTTCCTCTTCATCCGTGTAAGTCAAGTCTCCCTCAGGCTCCGAGTCCGGAGGGGCATCCCCTTCATCGAGTAATTGATCTACACTCTGCCGATATCCCATCCCTGCTTGCCGTTGGGCATGAAGAACATCTGGGCGCCTCAGGCCAAGGGCCATATGCCGATTTTTGTACTTCACGGAGAGATCATATTCTATAATTTTAGTGAATCCCTCCTTGCGGAATGTATACGTGTGTCTGTTACGGTAGAGTCAAGAGAATGAAAGCGATACAAAAAGGCTGCTTACGCATGACAATGATGGCACGTTTTTGAGATGGATGTCTTCAGAAATTCCTGGATAACCTCCTTCCTGGCCTGATAGACAAGTTCATTCTTGTAATGATCTCGTTTACTGCTCGATGCACGAGAAAGGTGAATAGCGATATAGAGTTCAATGCGCTTCTCGAATTCCTCCTCCGTTTCATCGCAGTTGTCTTCAGCACCATTACCTCTTCGCAGCTGGATATGGATATCATCCACGGCTTGCGCAGCCTCCAGGAGACCATGCTCCATCAGTCGAAGTTTAGCGATGTATTTACACACCTAAACTCGAATGACCCTTTGAGTCTGAGCAAACGAGAAAATTTATCGCTCTCACCGCCGCCCGAGACGCCTTGAATCTATGACAGAACAAACAAGTTCCACGGAGAACGGTAAACATGTTTGCCATGAACAACGGATGGTAGACGGGAGAGGGTAACTCGATGTGGCCATAATGCCCGGGACAAGTAAAATAATTGAGATGGCAAGTCGCACAGCTGCAGGGACAATTAACGTAGAGTTGGCTTTGAAAGCGGGGTAACTCACATGTCATGACGATCACTTGGCCCAAGGGCTGGGTCGTACAAGCCACCCACATTGGGCCTGTTTAGGTCGTCGAGGAGAACGGGGTTCAATATTTGCTTCACGGATATTCTACGGATGTCCCCCGTCGAAAGAAATGAGAATGATACACTTGAGACCGTCGAGGGTACGGAGACGGAGACGTTCATGCTGAGCGACAGACGGCTTGCAGCCAAAACTCATCTCTGCAGTCTCGCTGATCAACTTTTTTGCCTCTATACATCACGTGAGGTGATCATGGTATTGATCATAAGACACATTCAGCTTAATGTCCCGCTCCGTTTTACCCCGCTACCTCTGCTCTTCCCAGATTTAGTCTTCTGAGCTTCGTTTACTAACTCTGCAATCAATCTATTGTACGTCTCTGAGTCCTGCTGTAGCGCATCGCGTGTTTGGAGAAGATATGTGAGAAGCGAGGACGTGTTTGTCGTCTCCGAGCGCAGGTCTGCGAGATATTTTTCTAGCTTCGTCAACGGCAGCAGATTGAGTTGATCTGCAAAAAGGTTATGATATGCGTGTCAACACAAACGAATGCAACGACCAACCTGCGTCAAGATTCAATAGATCATCTATTTTCTTGACGGCTAGTGCTGGTTTAGGCCCAAGGCTTAGCTGCTTCATCGATGGTCCGGAACGTGCAGGGGGCTGAGGTGTGTTTGAACGCGACCCCGTCCGTGAATTACTCCGAGACGGAGGAGCAGAAACGGATCGAGTCGAAATGTGTAGGGGTGGGAGGAGCTTAGCAGTAGCTTTGGGAAGCATCTCATCCAAGTTGACAGGAAGCCCAAGCGCGATTAGATGTTGCTGTCGTATGCGAGATCGTACCCAACTAATAGGTTCCATAAGAGGGGGCGAATTTAGCAGCGATGAATATAGTTCACGGCTGCAAGGCATGAATGACACGAAACAGAGGGGAAAAACACGTCGCGTACCTCTGTAAGGTAGTAAGGATTTGACCAATTCCCTCGAGTTGTCTGATATCCTCGTCATTGGTCAAATTAGACAGATCGTCTGACCAGACGGGACCAAGGATTTCCTCAATCTGTAGACTCAAGTCCCGAGCAGAAGGCAGTGGATCTAGACAGAGGGTGCTCCAGCCCAGCTGAGACAACCCCGGATCCTGCGTCTCCGCGATGAATGCTGCATCCTCCTCGAAAGTGAAATTAGCATCCGAGGTCCCTACCTCACCAAAGTCCCCGAAATCAGCAAAGTCGTCATCCAGCACAACGGACGGCGTTTTTGATTCCAGCGGGGTATGGAAGTCATCAAAGTCATCGAGGTGGGTGGAAGTGGAGGAAGACAGTCGAGGCAGAGACAACAGGGATGGTGCTGGTGCTGGTATACCCCATACTGACGAATCGAAGCTGAAGTCATCGTCCAAGGATTGCATTGCTGTTGTGGTCGGACGTTTTGTTGAATCCACATGCCACCGAACGTCCACACATTCTTATTCTCACCTCCCGAGGGTATCTCACCTCTTACCTCTCGTCGTATACACCTCAGACGACTTTATGATATACTCCATCTCAGCATACAGCGCGGTGATCTCCACCGCGCTCGCCGCGCCTGGGCAATTCTCGCGAGATGTAAGGAAATTCACTGGAAGCACTCCTGGATGCTCGCGGTTGGTCTCCTCGATTCGTCCGGGTACTCGACGGAGAGCAACCAGACAAAGATCGATTACCTTCGGGCGATGATGCTGCATTCTCTTGAAAACGTTCGTGGAGGCTAAGATTCCAACTCTCTTTTACTCATCAATTATCGTGGTAGAGGGAACGCATCCTTTGTGAACTCGTCCATTTGTATATCATGGCTGGGAGACATAGAGAGGCCCTCAACGAACTAGAATTGTCCGAGCTCTAGATCCTTCACCAAGAGTCAATGCTGACATGCCTGCACGCCAGTTCCCTCCCATCCTTTCCTTACCGTGACAACGCCGTACTCCATGTCTACGCGGGAATGTGCTCTGTCTTTGCCTCTCAGCCTGGCTCCCTGGACCGTGCTCAGATCTTTTTCGAGCGTGCCAAGTCACTCGACCCGGAGAACATAGTCGTGGATTCGTTGCTAATCATGGTGAGTGTTATCTTGCATGAAATCGTGCTACAACTGAACGTGTATGACGAGAAGGCCCAGAATATGGCTCAAGGCCGTGGGACTCACTCACAAGTTGAAGCCTCCGATGACGAAGTCGATCCCCGACTCATGTCTGAAACCTCCCTAGTCAAGAAACCAAGAACTTGAATACGATAGCCACCAATAATAATATATTATATGCTATGTATATTTCAGGAGTCCGAGTCCGAGTCCGAACCCAGGTCGATGGTTGGTACTTCTTCATGATCGGAGTCGTCAACTAACATAGGTACCACACCCACAGTGGGCTCAGGTACTTTTTCGGAGATTGACAAAGGTGTCCCAGGCCGTATGTTGGATGTGGCTTGCAATGGAGCTTTGGGAAGGACAGATGTAGTTGCCGTCATCGATAGATTGTTATCGGCGTTGCTTGCGGTTTCTAGTTGCAGTGCAATAGAGGTCAGCAATGCTCCTTCGCACGGCGGATCGTTGACAAGTTGAGGGTTCGGGGCCAACGAGTTCTGGTTAGCTGGATTGGGACGGTTTTGTCGCTCGGAATGGATTGAGCGGATCTCTCCTTTGCCAAATTCCAGACACAATGAATGGCGAGTAGTCATCTCTTCCGTACTTTCTTCGGCATGGGAGAGCGACAGGGACTCTATGAAAGGTAGCGTTCGAACAAAGGGCGGACGACGAGGATGCAACAGAAGATCAATTTGAGAAGAATGTTCATCGCGTATCGTCAAATCCTGTGGATGTTCCTCGTCCCGAAGGATTCACTCTGAGAAAGGGCCCACGTACCTCGGACAGGCATGAACGAAGGAAAAGGTTGGTGCTTTTACTCATGGCGTGTGGTGTTCCTTGCACACTTCGAAAACATATGTCACGGACTTTCTTAGCCACTTTCCCATGGAATCTGGGGTCGGATGAAACACTGGAAGGCGCTATCGGCGCGAGTGATAGGTGAATGGACAGAAGTACTCGGTTCGCAAGAGAGCGAGTGGAGGGAACAAGTTCCGCGTTCAACATACACTGCGCCACAACTGACGAGGCTATCGGTAACAGGATGTTTGAGCGTGTCCAAGGCACTCACCATCAAGAGCAGCAATCAACATGTCACATTCTTCACATGTCTCGCAAACCGTGAACTTGGTTGCAGTAAGCATATTGTCCGCTTCATACTCGTGCCGTCCCTTCTTGGCTGCTTTTGATTGGCTAGTGGGGCCAGAATTTGTCTCTGCATGTGCCGGTCTAAGATAGAGTGGAGATAGAGCCGAGACGGCTGCTTTCAGCAGACGATTGACGCCAATTGTGGCACCAACGATAGGACAGCAGTAGAGCAGATTATAAGCACATTGAAGAAATGAGTGTTTCTGTGACCTATTGGCGAAATAAATAACTATAGACACGTTTGAAAAGTAATGCACGCACCGAACAGAATTGTTTTCAAGGTGAGACGCAATAATCATGATCAATCTCGACGAGTGTGGGGCTAGTAAACCCCGGGTGCTGCGAATTGTGGCTGTAATGCGCACATGTGCAACATGGGACACCTACTCACGTTTCTGCCAGACAGGACAGTAGCCGACAGGCCTGTATCCATATCTGCGACACTACTGCAGACTCGGCGGCCCTCACGAATGGGTCAAAATGGGATTCGCTCTAAATAAGCCTAAGCACAATTCAACAGGTTTCCTTGTGCTGAAACTAACCTCATCGTCAAGGGTACTTGTCAATAGGTACGAACAAAAGGTTGCGAGATGACCCATTGGTAATTTAACAGGGCGACTAGTGGGCGCTCTGCGGTGATAATAAGGTACCCAGGAGCGTGCAACCACGACTTCGAATTTACCTTAATTGTGCGGCAATTGCGCTGACCCCGCTTTTGAGTCTGTGTAGGTTGAGTGTAACCGATTCAAGTGGGGTATCAGCCGCTGTATCGGCATACAAGAAGGAATTCGGTAGCGTGTCGTCCGACGACCGTAAATACCACTTGGTCTGGTGGCTCAGCTGCGCACTCGTAGGGAACGTTGTTCGCAAAGCTAGCCAAGCGGTCCAAGAAAATTGCAAAGCCTCATCTAAGCAGTTTCGCCACAAATTTGTACATCCCACTTTCCCCCCAAGGAAATGCAGGACCGCGTAGAGGCTCACGGCAGCATCAACGAGAGTATCCGTCGTGTGACGAGCGGTCCCGTTGAATATTTGATTACAGAGGCTGAAGAATCTCTGGCTGAGAGCTTTGTGGGCTGAGGGGTAGAGTGGCACTAGTTGTGCTAGCGTTTGTAAGGACAGTGCCTAGTCGATATTGAGCATCTAACCGCCATAAAAATACGCGATGTTACTCTTATATCTTGATCATCGTGCTTTTCTGCTATCGTTAGAAGCGCCAAGCCCACTTTGGGCAGAATGGGAATTGCAGCTTGTCGTTGAAACTCCAGATTGTGTTGAGCAACGCAGAGCACCAGGGTCAGGTACCGTATGGAGGCCCTTATGATGGGAATAGGTTCAGATTTCTGCAAATGAAAAATTGCACATGAATTAATGTGACATGTGATGTCTAACAAACCGACAAGGATGGAAGAACAGCTCCGACCCAGGAATGAGCATTGTCAATGAGTAGCGACCTTGACAAGAATGCCATCCGATGTGCGATACATATGGCAGCCCAACGCGCCGCTGGATCTTTTGAATGCATCAATGAGGTGATACGATTTACCCATTTCTGTAGATGCGGTGACGGGGAAAGAGAGGATGGCGAAAGGTGGTCCAATATGTAGGAAAGATGAGCAACGCTGGACGCATCGGTGGCGAGAAAGTGGAGTAGAGTCTGGAGCTGATGAGGAATGTCCATGCTTTGGTTTTCAACACGTCAAAACAAATCCGCCGAAGTCATCGTTACAACGAGTCTATGCAGCAACCCGACGGTTTTGAACTTGATCCCGCCGTTGATGGTCAACTTGTGCTCGATACATTCCAGGTCGGCGCTAGCATGCTGTCCCTATTCCTTGCTCACGCTGTCCCGATCCTTTCAGGGGAAGTTTGATGTCAAGAACCTTGTAGGATCGGTTTCTGAGAGATTGATTGCTCAGTCAAAGGTCTCTTCGGGACGTGCGTCTGGTCCCTCCAAGTCACCTCCATCGTGTGATGCGTTTCTCCTCAGCTTTCGATCCGAAACCTTTCATCCGCACATTCGAAGCAGCCGTTGACCGTCTAATAGCAATCCGGAAGGATGTCCAGGCGAAGACAGAGCAACTTGAAAAGAGCGTAAGAGTATCGGAACGAGAATACTCCAAGAAGATGGCCGAGTTGAACAAAGGGTTTGAAGTATGTGTTCCTTCTTCGTTTTTCGTTTTGTGAGTAACCGTGTATTTGTTAGGGTGTCGGCTCGTCATTTTCTACGATGGAGAACAAATTAAATGACGTCGGGCGCACTGCGATCCGAATAGGTATCTTGCTTGCTCTCAACACCTGCCATCTTGTTAATGACGAACAGGCGAAAAACTTGAATCCGTCCATACCGAACGGCAGAGGGCGCAGGCTGCCCATGATCTGATCGACTACTACAACCAATTCTCCCGTGGGGACACCTCACGTCTCGATGCTCTCAAGAAGGAAGGGAAAGGAGGTCGACGAGAAGTAGCCATTATCCTCAGGCGATTAACGACCGTGGCCAAAGAGGTGGACCTTCCGATTGCAGATAAGGTGTGTCTCCAATGTAGGATCTTGGCCTTCTTGACTCTTAATTATCTTGAAGACAAGAGAAAATATTGATAGATATTGCGAAAAGTTCGAGAAAGATATGCTTTATCTTTTCGACAAGTGCTACCGCAAAGGTGACCCGAAGATGATGCATGTCTGTTCAATTCCGAGTTGACGAATCTCATTCCCCTTGACTTATGCCCGTCCAACAGCATTGTGCTCAAACCCTCCTGGATTTCAACGGTGGCACATCCTGTGTCCAAGTATACGTTAATCAACACGACTTTTTTATGAACAAGATACGTGAGCAGGTGGATCACAACGATAATTTGTATTTCCGATTTCTTTTTTGGGGGGATGACCATCAAGCTTCAGTTGTAGATGGACCATAATCTCGCACCCTGATGAAGCCACACCTAGAACCGAGTCAGGTTTAACCGATCTATTCGCAGAAATCAGAGGAACGGTGGCGCAAGAGTCCCAAATAGTGCAAGCGGTTTTCCCGAATCCTCCTCTCGTCATGCAGGTTTTTCTGCAGCGAGTTTTTGCTCAATCAGTCAGTCGTCTGCGTACCTTACAGCTTGCTAGACATCCTAATACACTCCCATAGATTCAACAATATGTCGAACAGCTCTTGAATAAGGGGGGTTCCATATCAGAGTTGGCGTATCTACGAATACTGCAACTCATTCATGTCGAGACCTCTGGGTTGGTCGATGATCTGAAGAAACATGAACTTCCCTCTTTGACTCCTAGCCGGTCCTCATCCCTTGAGGCTACTCAGTTCCGCAACTCACTGGTCAGTACACCCTCTGCTGTCCATGGTGCTACTACTACTACAGTCTCTGCGATGCTCGAAATGGCCATGGAGGAATTATTCATACCATATACTGAGGGGTCGAAATATATTGATCGCGAAAGTAAAAGTCTGACGGACCTTTATTCGAGCCTTCTCAACGATTTCACGCACTTTCATGTGAGCCTGCCGCTATCGTTTCGTCTCGCTACTTACTCGAAGATGCAAGATGAAAGTACAGAGGGAGAAAGGAAAGGCAAACATGTTTGACCGAATGGTTGACAGGTTGGGAGCTGCAGCCGCTAACTCATCGACTATGGCAACGTCTACTCCTTCTGCACAGGCAGCTGCCGTTATTATGCGATTCGGCAGTATGATGACTGATCGTGCATACGAGAGGACCTCAGAAGAACCAACTCGCGAAGAGGACGGCTTCCTCAGCATTGACATAGCGGAGAAAATGCTGAGATGGCATGCCGAAGCCGTTGGGCGATGCGTTGAACTAAGTGCTCAAAATGATGTGTTCGTGTGCTCATCACCTTACATAAACCTCACGTTGATATACATCCACAGGCCAAAAAACACCTTTACTTTGTTGAAGGTGTTAGCTGAGGCGATTGCATCCTCTTACCTGGAGGTTTCCATTGAAACGTGGGTGTGAACACTTATGAACGAGTCTGGCAACTGTTTACTCGTCTCCAAAGCGCACACGCTCGTATCGAGTCTGCTGATCCCAAGTTAGAGCCAAGTCTCCAAGCTCTAAGCGTGGTCAACACCGTTGATCTCGTGTGTCATCTCTGGCAACACTATGTCAATGTAGCCCTATTCCCATTGACGGCTGCATCCGTCACAACTCGACGTGAAATGTCCGTTTTCAACAACCAGGCTGTTAGTCGTGTCGAGGGTGCCAGCAACAATCTATTGCAGCGGCTAATTGACGGCAAGTCTGGTCTGGATGCGAACGCGTGTAATTTTCCTGACCCTCACTAGCCGTTGTTTCTTGGCTGTCTCTGCAACTTGGGAAACAAAAAAAGAACGACTTCAAGCCTCGGAACGACGACCTATCCTTTGCCCGAGTAAATACCGAACCCTGTATCGCCTGTTGTGAAGTTTTGGAAAAGGTGCGGGACATCGCGTTTCAAAGTTTGAGTGGCAAGAACCGCGAGATTTTCCTCACCGAGGTTGGCGCCTCGTTCCACGGGTCAGTAGAGCGTCAGCCCTGGTCTCTTCTGTAGGGCTGAATGTACGTATGGAAAAGCCTCCTTTTGGACCACCTGCGCAAGTTCCCGGTCAGTGCGACAGGAGGGCTCATGCTTGCCAAGTGGGTCGGTTCAGCCCCTGGAATGCGTTCTACTAACAATTACCGACAGAGATCTCAAATCGTATCAAGATACTGTTCTGTCGTTCAACGTTCCCTCTCTTCCCGAACGCTACGAGTTCATCCGACAATTGGGCAATGTCTTCCTCGTCCGACCCGAGATTTTACGTTCTTACATCACCGAAAATTATCTTGGTCGTATCGACTCATCTCTCCTTAAACCGTATTTAGCACAACGAAGCGACTGGGCTCAATTCGAGAGCCGCTTTAACGAGAGCTCCGATACGGAGGACACCGTCACTGATGTCGCTACCAAGGGTCTCATAGATCGCTTCAAGATATCACGTCTGAGCATGATGATGAAAGAATTGGAAGGCTTGAAGCTTGGAGACGGGCTCACTCAAAACCTTGTCGTTGGTCGTGGTTAAGGACAGCTGTCGTAGTTTACAAGCCATTTGTAATAAGTTCATTCCCCCCGGAAGACCGGCGGCCGCTTGGCCTTGAATGCTTCTAAAGCCTCTATGCGGTCTTTGGTATTAAGGAGGAGCTCGTATGAGGCACGTTCAAAGTCAAGACCTAGGAGATACATGAGTGGCTACCGAAAGGGTGATGATTTTGTTTTACCAGACTCTAGGGAGAGATCCGCTGCGCGCGAGAGGGCCAGCTTCGCTGAACGGAGAGCCAGCGGCGCTACACGTATCGCCAATAAGCACCGCGAGCATGGTAAAAGCTTCCTAGAGCGCACCGTTTTTGGCAATCTCCTCCGCGAGCTGCAACGCGCGATCGTATGCTAATGTCTGTGGGCTAGACACATAGTCCACCACACCTGCAGCAATGTTAGCGCCGGGAGATGCGAAAGCAGATCGTGCTCACCCCACTCGAGTGCCTCAGGCGCGGTCAACATTCGCGCAGTGAAGATGAGGTCCTTGGCCTTGGACAAGCCCAGCAGCCGAACCGCCCGCTGTGTGCCGCCAGCACCAGGGATGATCCCAAGACGCACTTCGGGCAGACCAATCTTGGTCACGTCGTGGCCTACGAAGCTTGAGTGCTAGACTGATAGGAAAGAAAGTACGTACCGGCAACGCGCAGGTCGCACGCAAAGCTGAGTTCGAGGCCGCCACCCAGTGCGGGGCCATCGATCGCGGCGATGGTCGGCATGGGCAAAGACTCTAGTTCGGAGAGCGCAGAGCGGAGGTCGACGAGGAACTTGTTGACCTGTGGAAGCGACATGGTGCGCCGCTCGATGAGGTCTGCGCCGGCGCAGAAAGAGCCGGGGGCCGTGGAGCGTACGATGAGGACGCGAATGCTATGTGCGTGTAGCGTGCGGTGGTGCGGTGATGACGAGCGCATACCTTTTGTCGAACTTGGCGGCGTTCAAGCATTCATGGAATTCCTGGAGAAGGTGAGGGCGGGAGTCAGGATATGGTCCGTGTACACTTACCTGCAGCATGCGCATAGAGATGGCATTCTTGCTTTGTGGTCTATTCAGAAATAGACAGGCGACAGATGGATTTGATGGCAGAGGTTCCAGGAATGCCTCTGCAGCACGGTTTGTTGAGAACGAACATTTGCCCATGGCAAGTAGGCGAAAGGAAGTAGAGCGCACCCAACGGGGGAACATTATTGATTTAACTACTCGGGAGCCGAATTGAATGAGGTCAAGTTAAGACGTACATCACTGATGAAATTACCGGGAGAACCACATCGGAGTTACAACCAGTGGGCGCTGTGGTTGTGGCCAAAAGCAATAAATAATATCTACCGATGGAATTTGCCAGTAACTCTGGTCGTACCAAACACCAAGTGTAATTATAAATAAATAAACGTCAGGCTTAAATAGCCGTAAAAGATGTCAAAGGTTAAAAGGCTTGCCCAGTGGAGGTAGCAGAATCCGGTGCTATTCCTACGTAGAAGGAATCGACGGAAAAGCGAGAATCTGCGCCCTGCGCAGGAACCGTCAACCTCGACTTGGCAGGCGGCCGTAATGCATCAGAAAAGGCTCCTTGAGCGCGTGGTACTGGAGTAGATTCGACCCGTGCGCCAAGAGAGTCGTAAGGAGCAAGGGAGCATGCGATATCACGGTCCTCTGGCGAGTAAATGTGATATTGTTGTGTGTGTCCTGCGGAATATGCCAAAGGATATCCGTGAGGTGGCGGCTGAGAAATGCTTTCAACTTGGAATGCTTGGGGGTGGTCCGGATAAAACACGGGAGGAGAGGAAGTAACAGTCATTGGTGGCGCGCCGTAGTGAGCATGATCAGAGGATGAGAAGTCATCCATAGATGTGATATGAGTCGTGGGTGCATCAGCGGAAAAATCGGGGTGCTTGTCGAGAAAATCCGTGTCTTCTTCGTAGCGTTTGGCGCGACGTCTTGCGATGAACATAACGAGCGCAATGACGGCGGCGACGGCGACTAGACCAACGACAGTGAACGTACCTGCGACAGCACCTTTGCTAGAGAAGAAGCTAGTAGGGGTCAGCAAAGGCGGGTAACGCAGAGGGATGTCGCATACTCTGAAGACGAGGTAAGACTAGTCGACGAAGGCGTAGCGGTGCTCGAGGTGAGTACAAGCGCATTCGAAGTGGAGGTGGGGTACAGCGCGCCAGCATCTGTAGCAGAGGTTGCGGGTGTCACGGACAAAGACGGCTGATCAACAGCGAGGGAAGTAGACGACAAAGATGTCAGAGCCGAGGTACTGTGGGAAAAGATGAGCTGGATAGCAGATAACGGCACGGTGACGTACACAGAAGTGAGGGGGGCGGTGGACGAGGACAAGGACAAGGAAGAGGTGGGTGTGGTGGTAGAAGGGCTGGATGGGGTCGGAGAGGGAGAAGGGGAGGACAAGGAAGAAGGGGACGGGGAGGAGGAGGAGGAGGAGGAGGAGGAAGAGGAAGAGGAAGAAGAGGAAGAAGAGAAAAGACTGTAGGGCGCGGAGGAAGGAGCGGAGGAGGGCAACGAGAGTAACATTGAGGGTACAACAAACGACGAGATGGCGACAGCTGAAACGCTCGTCGTCGTCGCCGTAGACAAGGCATGATTATCTAATCTCACTCTCTCAATGGCCGTCTCCGCGTCCGACATACGGAGCGCTCTCTCTCTCCCTCCCACCCGCAAGTCCCAGCCCAAGAAACCAGACGGAATACCAAGAGAACTATACGCTCTCATCGGCCCATCCGCACCTTCCCTGGCAGCCCACCTCGCAAAGCCAAGACTCAAACAAAAACCAAGCTTTGGCGGGCGCGGCACAGTCAAATGGTACGCCACTCCTTCTCTCCAAGCCCACATCCAACCATCCAGCAGGGTACACAGACCCTTTGTAAACACCGCCCGCACAGACAACTTGCAGCTCTCTCACTGGGTCAAACTCGCTGACCCCGATGCTGGCACGTGACACACTTCACCCACATTCACATCGATACCTAAATCTCGCTCAGAGTATCCTTTTGCAAAGTACAACGTACAGCCGAAACCACACACCTACTCACAGGAAGAGTACACCAGCCTTTTGGAGGGTGCGTGCGCTCTCCCCCTCCTTTCTCGTCTCACAACTGTCCTCAGACAGCGACTGGACAAGGGAGGAAACAGACTATCTATTTAATATCGTACAGGAATACGACCTTCGTTGGTATGTCATCCATGACCGCTATGACTACCCCCAGGGCCAAACGCGTGCTATAGAGGTAGCTGTTCCGCACAGTACCTAAACACACATTCACCCCACCAAACAGGACCTTAAAGACCGTTATTATAGCGTCTGCCGCAAGCTAATCAGGAGTCAACCATGGTCTGGTGACGAGTCAGCTAAGTCGCACATCCTCAACAGCTACCAGTTCGACAAAGGTATTTCTATTCATCACTCGTCAACACAGCGCATCTCATCCCAATCTACCTCAGATCGAGAAAAGACGCGCAAAAATTATATCGCTAGTCTCGAAGATCGAACACAAGAGGAAATCGCAGAGGAAGAGGCCATGTTCATAGAGCTTAAACGACTCGAGCAAAACGAACGTAAATTCAGAAAAGAACGCGACGACCTCCTTCGTACTTTGCTCGGCGTAGACTCTGGTCTTCCTGAAATTGTCGTGGAGGAAGATGGCCCCTCTATCCTTTCCAATGAAGGCATGAAGAAGAAGAAGAAAGGTACTGGTTTGGACGTTGATCTGCCTTCCTCTCCCAACATCATCCAGCTTGGCCCTCCCACAACCAGAAAACCACCATCAGCGAGGTCCACCGTCTACGGTGAGATGCTCGCCCACATTTAATGTTGTCAACTCATCCCACTGCAGACGCTCAACATTGTATTGTTCGCGTGGATCCCCCTACTGGCTTAACCAACACAACAAAGGTCACCCATGTCCACCTTCGTAGTTTCAAACTTCCCGCTCCAAGAGCGACCATCGCGCCCAAGGTCACACAGGCGCTCGCCGAGCTGGGCGTTACACACGCCCGTTTAGTGATGCCGACGAGAGAAAACAGCTCTCATCTTGAATCGTTGCTGGATGCCACGACTGCCTTGATCGAGACCAAAAAACTCGTAGATAAGGTGGAACAGGATATTCGAGTACTAAAGGCAAGACTGGGTATCAGTGGGAGCGATGGCGTCGATGGGGAATCTTCGCCTCTGAATGTCGATGAGTCCAAGGAGGACAAACATGGGGAAGAAGGGAGAGCTCAGAGCATCGTTAGCGGCAGAGGCAGAAAACAGGTATACTCTCCCCATATGACAGATTTTGACTTCTGAAACACTTGTAGTCACGCCGTTCCGTGTCGGTGTCCTCGGTTGACACTTCTGCATCACTGCCCACACGCACAGCGACTAAGAGACAGAAGAGGGGGTGATTTTTCATTGTTATTATGAATAACATACATGCAGACTGACAATGTTCTACATTGATCGAGCAAAACCTGACGGCGCTACATATGTACCCCTTAGTTATGCGAAAACCGCAGGAAAAAGTTGGCAATGATGGCGACTTTTGGGGGCTGCGTTATTAACCCGGTACAAGGGGATGAAGATTGGGACTCACTGAGCAATGCAACGCACAAGACAGTCTGACGAGACCCGATCAATACCAGCATAACCGACAATGATGACAATACTAACCGGGCCGACGCGATCATCATATGGTCCACGGCCACCACGACGGATGGACGCGGCTCGCCAGTGGTAGGTATAAAGAGCATACACCATCACGGCCATGGCTACTCGTGTTAGACGCACGCGGTTGGTTTGATCTCAAACAACGTACCTACGGCGGAAAACATTGCAGCACTAATCTTTCCAACCTATATCAAAAATAAGGGTCCCGTTATCATGATAGAAAGAGAGCACGCACTTGGTCCCCAAAGTTGAGCAGACCGACAGCAAGTCCACCAAGGACGACAGTGAAATGCAGCCATGATAGAAACGTTCTCTCGTTTGCAAACGAAACCTTGGGTTCAACCCTGACTGGAAGAGCGATGCGCTTAGAGGCAGTACGCTGAAGAAGAGGCTGAGTCGACATCCTTGATATCAAAAAAGTTGTAGGCCTGAGAACGCAATCCGAGTTTTATCTCAGTCCCAGTGCCCACTTTTGGAAATTTAGCCCCTGTACATTCGCACAGCGCGGAGCCTATATATATATGTCTCTGCTGTGGAGTTCCGTCCGCTGCTTATCTTCTTACTATCATCACCCAGAGATATGCCACATCCTCAACACGACATTGAGTACGTAGACATTCGAACGAGCTCTGATCGCCGCGAGCCGTCCACCTTTTATGAGAAATGGCTTGACCAATGTTCGTGGCTCACAGCGCCGGTCTCTCTCGAGCGCTCACCGCATGTTCTTTTTAGCATCTGCAAAGCATTCTAGTCCTGAGTTTGTTGCGTGAGTCATCCCACCAGTCGATGAGATTGATCGAGTCATCCTTCCACAGCGCGGATGCTCTGCGGAGAATATACCCGGGGTACTCGCTCCTCATCTCAAACGACCAGAAGCTTTCGAGTATCCTCGAACTCCCTGGTATAGTAATCCATACCCAGGACCATCAAGAAGCGCGATCGAATGTAGCGAGTGTCGCATTTGCACTCGGGAGGCGCAACGCGGGTGAGCTTACTGGCTCACTCGACGACGATGTCATCTTCGGCTCCTACAAGCTCACCTGGAATGTAAGAACCATATCTTGTTTGTCCCACACTACTGAGCCGGCGTTGAGCAGAAGTGTGACTTTATCGTCTACATCTCAAAGGTACAGCGGCACATGAGTCAAAGTCCATTGACGCGCTGACGTTCGTATCAGCTTCTGGTCTTTCACTGCTTACAGACCTTCTACTTTGTTCTTTACGATGGCCCCGAGCAGCCAGCGCGAGACCTTGTGCTCGCTGCTTCCCTTTATGCAGAGCAGCCCCACAATGAAATCTGGGTTTTCAACCAAGGTCGTTGGTTGAAGAGCAAGTCACTTTGGCTTCAGGTTAAAGATGCGTCTTGGGATGACGTCGTCATGAAGGAAGGCGGTAAGAAGGATCTGCAGAAAGATATTTACGGATTCTTCAGATCCGAGGCGACGTACAGGCAGCTGTCCATTCCGTGGAAAGTCGGTAGTTATTACATTCCTGTCATGTGGAGCTTACTCATAATCAATTCAAGCGTGGCTTGATCTTGCATGGTCCTCCAGGTGAGTTTCTTGACAGCCGTTTGCATATATGCTAACAGCGTGGTCTTGCTAGGAAATGGAAAGACAATCAGCATCAAGGTCATTATGAAGAACTGCACCGAACTCGGCTTTACCCCACTTTACGTCAAGTCTTTTCGCAGTGCGTGTAGAAACCCATGAAACGTTCAAAGATGACTTAGGCCAATACTAGACTTCCAAGACGACGAAGTAGCTATGCAGAGTGTATTTGCGAAGGCGCGTCAGTTGGCCCCCTGCGTGGTACGTATTGAATGGGAGTGATATATTGTAAATGAGCCTAAACACCATCTTAGATGATACTGGAGGACCTCGACAGTCTAATTACCGATGGGAACCGATCTTTTTTCCTCAACCAACTTGATGGACTTGAAGTAAACAATGGCCTACTCGTCATTGCCTCCACCAATCACTTAGATAAGCTTGGCGTTGGCTTGTCCAACCGACCCAGCAGGTTTGATCGGAAGTAGTGAGTCATCAAACATACGATAATTCATAACGCTGATCAACTCGGTAGTCTGTTCGACAATCCTGACCACCAAGAGCGTGTACTATACGCCAAGCATTGGCAGGACAAGCTCAAGGACAACGATGACATATCTTTCCCGGAGTCCCTTGCTGACGAAGTGGCAGAGCTGACCCAAGGGTTCAGTTTCGCACATCTGAAAGAAGCATTGTAAGTCTGACCATCAAAGTGCTCGACCTCGTGCTGATCATTTTTGTTGTCATTTTTTGAAGTGTGGCAACTCTCGTGCGGATGACTAGTGCTGATCACGGTGACGAGCCGGTGGCATTCCCAGTTGTACTGAAGAACCAGATCACAACCCTTGACAAGGAACTCGGGAAACAGACTCCTACTCGTCTGGCCATCCCAAGGGTCCAGCTAGAGAAATCGTCGGATGAACGAATCTTACTCGCGAGGCTGCCGCCCCTAGAGGACAAGTCCGCGCAGAAGTCTCGTGCGGCGAGTCATGTATCCTTGCCAGCAGACATCTCTCCCACCGAGTCTGATAGACCACATGACTCATCTGTGTCTCCAACGGCCCAGTCCTCGTCCGATATTTTTTCCAACCTTCCCAAGCCCCGATCCGGCGTGAAGCTTTCTAGCATAGGAAGCACGGTGCGTTCTAGTAGACTGCCAGGATGCGTCATGCACGCTCCACCTTCTGCGTACCCGCAGGTGCAAGCGATGCCTGGTTCGTTACCGTCTTCGAGTCATGTCAGGCCGGCCTGGCGCAGTAGTGCACACCGACATGTTGAGGAGTCGGAAGACCTTGTTCCCCATTGAGGCAAGGTTCTTAACGATGCTACCTCTAGATACCTGTAGTCTGAATCTAATTTTCCACTTGATGAACCTCCATATACCAGGTTCCTTCATCCCCTACCATACGCTGTTTTCTTGAATTTTTAAGTCTTGTATTATCATGTGTTTCTTGCAAATTGAATCCCTTTGGTTCTTGCCTCAGTTACCCTTCATCCACTGATGTTTCTACCGAAACCGGGAGGTCGGTTCCCTGTTGGTGCGACAACCTTTAGAGTGGCTGTTCCACGGTGTTCACTTAGCACCGCCAAGGTCCGTTCAGCCTCATCTGAACTCAAACAGGCTCTTGTACTCGGGGAAGTCGCTTTCACTGCCTATTATCCCGCGGACGTCTCGCCAAAAAGCACCCCTCAAGGTCTTGGTTGGTTAATTCGGTTCGTCGACTGGCTCGTCCTGCTTATTACGAGCTTATTGTACCCAGCCCATTAGGCGTCTCGTTGCAGGGGTATAGCAACTATTCTGGTAACTTGTCGAATCTCGTTCATTGTAACTCTTATTGACCCGTTGACAACCTCGCGCACTAGGCATATCTATATGGCTATTATGGCCACTCATATACCTCTTTGGCGCGTTGCTCAAGGTTCGTTTATTGTATTTCTCACTGTATACTATATAATTGAGCTAGCTGCAGATACCTGTTCACCCGCATGCACCACTCCTGAATCCCCACCATGACAATCAAATGAAGCCTTCCAGAACTTCCCCCTGGCCGCTTGTCGTTTTCTCACATGGACTTGGAGGCAGCAGAACTGCATACAGGTAACCGTACCTACCCTAAATGTGGGTATGTTAATCGTTCCGAGGCAGCCAACTCTGTACACGGATTGCGTCTTCTGGACGTGTAGTGCTTGCCATGGAACACCGGGATGGGTCGGCACATGCTGCTATCCCTTCGTCCTCCGATCCAATACCATACGCGAAGGAGACTAACTTGGTGTAAGTCCAAGACATTCCATTCCTGGCATTTATTGACAGTTCAAGTTGGCCCCCTGACTGCCCTGCTGAGAAATGTAACATCCTTTCTTTTCGAGGCGAACAGGTCGAGTTTAGAAAAAGGGAAATATACCACGCTCTTCGAGCGATGCGGAATCTAGTTCGCAGTGGTCACGGACACGACCGATATTCTTTGGAAACTACAGAAGATATCTCCATTGATTGGTCCAGATGGTCCAGTGTACGGGAGACAGAGAAACCAATCGAGTGCGAAGCGAATGTCGTTCTTGCAGGACATTCATTCGGTGGAACGACGGTCGTGAGCGTCGTTCTCTTTCCGGGGAAACGTTCACTAAGTAGGGGCAGTTCTCAATACTCTCTGATGCACCTCCGGGAAACGAGCACCCTATACCCGTTCAAAAAGCTCTGATACTCGATCCCTGGTTGGAACCAATACCCTCTCCGGGACCCTTGCCTCGCTATAGATTCAAAGGGAAACAGTTCCCGAGGATACTGATCATAAACTCGGAAGGCTTTACCCTCTGGAAGGATCACTTTCAGCGTCTGATGGAAGTTGGACAGTCTTGGGCAGAAGGTGGATGCCAAGTATTGACGATCGGTGAGTGGTCCTCGTCATGGGAACGGCAGTGCATGTCATGAGTGACTCGAAGTTCGATCCAAACACATCTCTTTCTCGGATTTTCCGATCTTGTCATTCACGTCTGGCAAGGCAGCGCGGTTGATTCTAGACAAGGTGCTACACCTGTCCCTGGCGTTTCTAGACGAGAGAGGGGCAATGGCAGGTTCGTCGGCAAAGAAGATGGAAACTAGAGTGGTTGGCCAGAGAGCCGATGGTCGACCAAAGCGACAGTTGGTAGGGGATCTGTGTGATGTGATTGTGCATTAGATCAGAGATTAGATAACGGAAACAAAACGAGTCAGACGAGTCAGAACGGGTCTTGCTTCAGTCCTTCGACGATGTCTGCAGAGGTAGAAAACACTTCCATCTCCCTCTTTCGGTCCATAGGATTATCGAACGCCAAGGCAGCCGAGGCAGCCAAGAATCCGAAGAGCGCTGCGATCCTGAGGAACCTCATTTTGTCGCACGATCTTGCCTCTGAATCAAACCCTCTCGGGGAGAAACGAGCCGTGCTGGTTGCATCATTTGCTGTCCAGCTTATTAAAGTACCCAGCGTCGACGGTGCCAAGCAAAGCTACATCGTCAACGCCATCCGCGAAGAGAAACTCAAATCGGTAGACCAAGTAAATGGTTCGTTCTCCAAATCCGTGTTCTCCAACCGGAGATGGTTGACCGCTCTGATTAGTCGCTACCAAGTTTCTCGAGTCTCGTTCGTTACCCGTGGACGAATCCGAGTTTAACAAGACTTGTGGCGTTGGTGAGTTCATTTGTCGGTCTCTACACATTGCAGGCCGCTCATTCATTGCGCGTCCAGGGTTTAGCATCACCCCAGATCAACTAGACGCCTTTGTCGATGAACACATTCAGTCAAACTCCGTATCTGGGTGGAGCAGCCTTGGAGCTGTCATCAGTGGGGTAAAGAACGTTCCTTCTCTGCGGTGGGCGAATCCACTCGAAATAAAGAACGCTGTCGAGCGTGTCTTTACAAAGGTTTTTGGTGCAAAGGAGGCCGCAAAACCCAAAGTAAAGGTGGGCCATGCGGGCCATTTGTGTCATTTTGCGATCTCATCGATTTCATCAGGGCTCTAAAAAGGAAACTGACGTGTCGACCACCGAGGCATTGGCCAACACTGCGACTGAATTTTCCGACGCTGCGCAGAAGGCTAAATCGAAGAAGGTGGTGTTCGAGGAAGGCTTCCTTGGCGCGCTTCACAAGCCGGGTGAGAACCCGCAAATCAAACCTGAACTACGCTATAAGCATCTAGCTGCTACTGGTGGCAGGGTTCACACACGCTTTCCGCCCGAACCAAATGGGTATTTGCACATTGGACACTGCAAGGCTATCTTTGTGGATTTTGGCTACGCTGCGCATCACGGCGGCAGAACGTATCTTCGCTTCGACGACACCAACCCTGAGAAAGAAGAAGCAAGATATTTCACAAGCATTATAGAGGTCGTTCGATGGCTTGGCTTTGAACCATGGAAGATCACCTACTCCAGCGACTACTTTGACCAACTGTACGAGCTCGCCATTGAGTTGATCGAACGTGACAAAGCGTATGTTTGTCATTGTTCTCGTGAGCAAATATTTTCCGGTGTTTTGACGCCTGCTCACGCATAGTGCTCAGAGGAACAGATGAAGGCCGATCGAGGTGAAAAGGTTGCTGCTCCTCGAGCGTGTATCCATAGGGACAGACCAATCGAGGAGTCCCTTGCAGAATTCCAGAAGATGAAGAACGGCTTTTATCGTCCCAAAGAAGCATTTCTGCGCATGAAACAAGATCTGGCTGACCCCAATCCTAAAATGTGGGACTTGACAGCTTATCGGGTTCTAGACGCATCGCACCACCGCACGCACGACAAATGGAGAATATACCCCACATATGATTATACACACTGTCTCGTTGACAGCTTTGAGAACATATCGTATGTAGTTCGTTTGTTCCGCGTTGTTGACGGGCTTAGAACGGCGTTTAGACATTCACTGTGCACCACAGAATTCGTGACTTCTCGCCAATCGTACGAATGGCTTTGCGATGCGCTCGAGATTTACAAGCCGAAGCAGTCCGAATTTGGGAGGTTGAATGTCACAGGAACGATAAATTCGAAGCGGAAGATCCTGCAGCTCGTCAATGGGGGCCATGTTACCGGGTGGGATGATCCAAGGCTTCACACTGTCATTGCACTTCGCCGTCGAGGAGTTCCCCCAGAAGCGATCTTGTCTTTTGTCAACACACTGGGGGTTTCGACAGCCGAAACGAATATCCAGATTGGCCGGTTTGATCAGGCCATCAGGCAATTTCTAGAGGGGACGGCACCCCGACTACTGATGGTGCTCCATCCTCTCAAGGTTGTTATCGAGAACCTACCAGAGGATTACGTCCTTATGATCGAGAAACCATTGCATCCCAAGGTTCCAGAACTCGGAACTTCTACCATTCCATTTACGCGTACCATCTACATTGATGCCAATGATTTCAGACTCGAAGACTCGAAAGATTACTTCCGGCTTGCTCCAGGCAAAACTGTCGGTCTCTTCCAAGCACCGCATCCCATCACATGTACATCGTACAAGACAGACCTGGCCACTGGACAGGTTACAGAGCTTGTCTGTCGACTTGAAGACACGGGAACTGCCAAACCGAAAACGTATATCCAATGGGTTGCAGAGCATGCGGCGACCGGAAGTCCTGTCCGCGTGGATGAAACACGCATATTCTACCCACTGTTCAAGAGCGACAACCCGTTGGCTGCGGTGCCCGATTTCACAGCGGATGTCAACCCTCATAGCATGGATGTCGTCAAGGGAGCTATGGTAGAAGTCGGATTCTGGCCTCTGGCAAGGGGGTCTATGAAAAACGCACTTGCAGAAGCCAGGGCTCGCGCTGAGAGGTCAAGGGCCGAAGGAGCCCAGCAGTTTTTGGATCCTGGGACCCCCGTGGTTACTCCTGAACAGCTGGTTGGCAAAGAGTGCATTCGGTTCCAGGGTCTACGTATCGCATACTTCTCCGTGGACTCAGATTCACGTCTGTCAACGCTCGACTCTGGCGCGAGCCAGGGGGATGTTTTGGTACTGAACAGGGTAGTCAGTTTGAAAGAGGACGCGGGAAAAACAACTTGAATTAGGGTACTAGAATAATGTTGCACACAATGCTAGGCAGCTACAAGCGCATGTAAGCCATATATCTCTTTTCGTACAGCGTAATAAACGCTCGAAACGTTGCCCTCGAGTTCAACCCTTCCTCGTCCTAACTTGCGAACCGCGACAGTCTCTTCAATATTGTCCGTTGGCTGATCTCGTCTGGCACCAGCTCCACAGATCAGAACACCTTCACCAATGAGCTCAGCTGGTATTCCGATGGAGGCGAGTCTGGTCTTGAGAACCGTTAGCTTGAGTTCTCCAATCATTGTCGAGCGTGGGAGTGGTCGTGCTAGTCTTGATCCAAGTACCCGGTTACGCGGCATCTCCGACCTGACATGTGCGTCAGCGGGCACTGAAACTCCGGATGGCTCGAGTATCGGTATAGTGGAGCTGAAGTGGTTCACCACACGGCCGGTCACGTAACCCACTTCGTTGTCCTCAAACTACCAATGACAGCGGGTGAGCATGCGACGTCACTCGTAAAGCAGTGGGGCAGGTTGCGTACCTGAGACATCTTGAGAGTATTCAATAACTCATCACTTAACGAAATGGAAAAACTGTTGGTCTGCTGCCCAATTTGTATGCTCTCGCCCGTTCCGGGGGCATAAATGTCCTTAGTCATGGCACGAATCTGTCCGCAGCTATCAACGAGTGCTTTCGCCGCTTCCATAGAGGCGTGCACTAAAATCTGCAGACATTAAATAACCGACCTGCTACAAGCAAACTTACGTACCATTTTACGAGGGTTCACCTGAGGTACTATAGTTTTCACAGCTCGGCCATCATTGAGACCCTCCATATCAATGAAAAGGAGGCGGCAGGCTAGCTGGATTTCGATCTCGGATGACACGAACTTTGAAGGAGGTTCTTGCACCGCAGTCTGCACAGCAGTCGATCAATATAGTGAGCGACTCGAAGATGAGGATCAGACCTTCGCCTCGTCTTCTGTTTGCCTCCGCTTCGCCTCCTTATCATCGGACTCTGCTTCCTGCTCAAAGACCTTTCCCCGACGTAACCACATTCCGACGTCGATAGTTTCGCCATACTCATCCACTTTCCGTTTCTTTTCGACATAGGGGAACATGCGGAATCTATGTGAATGCCCCCCCGCACTTTTGAAGAAGGACGTAGCTTTCGACACGTTGCCCTTGAGATAGATATCGAACGATAAGAGTGTTTTAGTCAACCCGTCGTCCATGTCAAGTCCCCAGTCGGTATTATCATCCGTTTTCTCAGTTTTTCGTCTGCGCGTCGAAGTTGTCACTGAGGCATCGCCATCGAGCTTGCCCATTTCATCTTCATTCAGTGCACGCTCGACTTCGTCTTCATCGTCTTCATCAGAGTCGGACTCCTCGTCGGATTCGTCCTCGTCCGCTTCGAGCATGCGTTGATTCCGGACAATGGCAGCTTGTTGGGCGGCTTCCTTTTCCCTAGTTGCGCGTTCTTTAGCGAGGTAGGATTCCAGCTCAGCACCTTGGAGAGGGACTTTGGAGTTCATCTTGGAAGGCAATGTAAGCATCCAAGATCCGACAAAGGAAGAACATACCCTCAAGTGAAGAGAACCATCGATCATGACGTTATTCCCTATCTTGCCTTTATCCCAGGTATCATCACCCCTTTGAGCGTTGTTCCACCTGTCAAAGAGCATGCGGGCAAGAGTCCCTTCTTCGCCTCTACTCGTAAGAAGTATGACGTTATCAGGAATTGCTGCGAAGTCAGTAAATAAAGATCTGGAAGGTCCGTGTGACAGAGATGCTGGGACAGCAAGAATGAGTTTTGGTTCTTTCGATGAATATTTTTGTACGAGTGTTTGTGGGTTCAAGAAAAATTCAAGGAACCTGATTGGAGGGTGAGAGCAGTATGATGTGGGAGAACATGCGCATACTTGAATCGTAGTGCGAATGCACCCAACGCTTCGTCATCGGCTTCGTCGTCTATCCGCCGTCGTTTAGATCCCGTTTTACCGGAGCCATCGACGCCGACATCTTCTTTGCTAACGGTGCCACCTACCCACTCCATCATACTTCGGACGAATGTAAGCATTTCACGTCCGTTTCGAGACAAAAGGCAGATGGGGTAGCGGAAATCTGCATATTTCCAGTGCTGGTCGAGCAACACAAGTAGCTCAAGTAGCCGAGGACCGGCATCACAAGGCAGCAGGAGGGAGCACCTTGATGATAAGGTAGCGCCAATGGCATCTAAAAGATGTATGATAAATTGTTTGCGAATGGAGAAGGACGAAATTGAGGCGCACCAATCATGGCTGCGTCGCGGTCTTTTCTTCGACTCGTTATGACATTTACACGATCCGCATCGGTTATAAAGAGATCGGGTCGAGCAAGGGGTTCGAAAACACCACCTGCAGACGGCCGGAAAAGGACTGTGCCATCAAGATGGCGCTCTCTCATGTGATTCATGTTGACAGCGTAGACAATTGTTCCGGCTGATGGAGAACGAATTTTCCAGATCGTACCGCCAAGGGTGTGTCCGGCAGAAAAGGGTGTGATGGTGATACCTTGACATTTACCTGTACAGCACATTGATTACTATCATTGTTGTTACGAGAGTGAATACACGGATCCAGGGCACGCCAAGACTGACCCTGCAGATGCGTCGGCTGAGAATACCTGAGCGTGTTTACAGAGGCATAGGCCTCGTGGACCTGGCTCACGGTCGCAATGTACTTTGCAGAAGGACTGGGGGGAGCGCATGGCTCAGAGTCGGAAGCGGTAGATGATTCCTCCTCAGGGACGTCTTGTTCGTCGCGGGTTCCCTCGATATCCTCGAGAGTGACAAGGCGCGCCATAGCCTGGACTGGGATGGTGGTATACGCGGGGGCTTTAAGACCCCATTGGGCATAGGCATACGCGTAGAGGCCCGCATGGGCGAGATCACCGTGTGAGATAAGGACAAGGTCGACAGCGGGGGCACATCTGAGAAAAGGTAAGACGCGATCAAGCACGGAAGTCATCACACATACTCTCGCAGTGCGGCGCAGTAATCCTCCGAAGACGAGGGGTGTTCGGGCGACCAGTCTGGTGAGCCGCAGTCAAGGAGAACGCAGACGTCGTCGACCTGAAGGAGATAGGCGAGGACTGGACTCTGTGCGCCGACTGCACCTGCGAGCGGCCTGAACGTGATCATAAGTGAAAAATAAATAATACATAATTTCACTCATTGACATAAATTAACCGAACGTGGGAATTTTTATGATTACATAATAGACATGTGTTCCTCGACCTTTTTAACCCTCGGCCCAGCTGTCTGGATCACCACCCATCCTCGCCTCTCTCCAGTAAGTGCTCGACGCGTCTCTGCGCGTCTCCCGTGCTCACCACCTTCCCATCAGCCAATACATCTTGAACAATGCGTGAAGTCATCTCCGTCCACGTCGGTCAGGCCGGTGTCCAGATTGGAAACGCCTGTTGTATGTCCCTACACGCCGCATACACGCGTTACACATCTTAATCGGTGCTGATTACTTCTCGCAGGGGAACTCTACACCGTTGAACACGGTCTGAGTGTAACCATCTCTCAGTTCTTTTCTGCCTTGCGCTGATCCAACACATAGCCTGATGGTCGCCTTGTCGAAGGTTCCCCATCTGCCAACGACGATGGCTTCAGCACCTTCTTCTCGGAGACCTCGTCAGGAAAACATGTTCCTCGGTCACTTTACATTGACCTGGAGCCAAATGTGATCGACGAGGTCCGCACCGGTACTTACCGCAGTCTCTTCCACCCCGAGACTCTGGTCACCGGCAAAGAAGATGCCGCAAGCAACTGTATGTCTTTTTTTATTCTGGTTTGCTTTATTTCACGTCGCCATTCAAGACGCTCGTGGCCACTATACGATTGGAAAGGAGCAGATCGACAACGTCATGGACAAGGTTCGCCGACTCGCCGACAACTGTGCTGGTCTGCAGGGCTTTTTCGTGTTCCATTCCTTTGGTGGTGGCACTGGATCGGGTTTCGGTGCTTTGATCCTCGAACGTCTTTCCACTGATTATGGCAAAAAGTCAAAGTTGGAGTTCAGTGTGTACCCTGCTCCTACGATGGCAAACTCCGTCGTTGAGCCCTACAATTCCGTCCTCACCACACATACGACCCTGGAGCACTCTGACTGTTCTTTCATGGTCAGTAGGCATTTTACGTACACTTGTGCCGCACGCTTACCTACATCCAATCCAATCAGGTTGACAATGAGGCTATTTACGATATCTGCAAGCGGAATCTCAACATCACGTCCCCTAGCTTTACCAACTTGAATCGTTTGATTGCTCAAGTTGTCTCGTCTATCACTGCATCTCTGCGTTTCGATGGTTCCCTTAACGTTGACCTCAACGAATTCCAGACCAATTTGGTGCCGTAAGTCTTTTATGGCACACTCTTCTGCTGTCTACTGAACATATTAAAGTTTCCCTCGCATTCACTTCCCATTAGCCACCTTTGCTCCGATCATCTCAGCAGAAAAGGCTCACCATGAACAAAACTCGGTTGCTGACATGACTTTTTCGTGTTTCGAGACTGGGAACCAGATGGTCAAGTGCGATCCCCGTGAGGGCAAATATAGTACGTCATTTTATTGCCTTGTGTCGATCGTTTATCTAATAGGCGATTAGTGGCTTGTGCTTTGCTCTACCGCGGCGATGTCGTTCCCAAGGACGTCAACGCGGCTGTCAGCATCATCAAGACCCGTCGGACCATTCAGTTTGTGGATTGGTGCCCCACTGGCTTCAAGCTCGGTATTTGCAATGAACCACCCGCTCACATCCCTGGCGGTGACCTCGCCAAGGTGTCGCGTAGTATGTGCATGTTATCGAACACAACGGCCATCTCGAGTGCATGGAGCCGTCTTGACCACAAGTTTGATCTGCTTTACTCCAAGCGTGCCTTTGTACACTGGTACGTCGGTGAGGGTATGGAGGAGGGTGAGTTCTCGGAGGCGCGTGAGGACCTTGCCGCGCTCGAAAAAGATTATGAGGAGGTTGGGATAGACTCTGCTGATGTTGAGGAGGCTGGAGAGTACTGAACGCCCTTTGGATGGTGTCTCCTCGTTTTCTATAGTCGTTCCTATAATTTGTTTCGGTTAGTGTTGAACGAATTTTACGATTCCCTCTTGACTCTTCCGAGGCCGATGATATTTCCAAAAAAGGAAGGATCGCGATAAATTTTCGTGAAAGCTGCGTTGCTCTCGACCACCGACCGTCGTCAGCTATGCGTGAAGTCATCTCTCTACACGTCGGACAAGCCGGCGTACAAATCGGAAACGCGTGCTGTTAGTTTTCGATGTCACACTCACCCTTATCTGCCTGACTATTCCCCAGGGGAGCTCTACACTCTGGAACACGGTCTCAGTGTACGCTCCTCTCTGTCTCGATTCACACCCATCGTGACTTTGCTCCCAGCCTGATGGCCGCGTTGTTGATCCGCGTGCAACCACTGATCAGGGTTTTTCTACGTTCTTCTCCGAAACCGGCTCGGGGAAACATGTGCCACGTTCCCTCTACATCGACTTAGAGCCTGGCGTTGTGGATGAGGTCAAGACTGGCCCTTACAGATCACTCTTTCACCCGGAAACAATGATCACCGGCAAGGAGGATGCCGCGAATAATTGTAAGCCTATGCATATCGGGCCTCAAGCGCCCAAGCTTCTCATCGTACCTCAATCGGTGCCTTCATGCAGATGCCCGTGGCCACTACACCGTAGGAAAGGATCTCATCGACCCTGTCATGGAGAAGCTGCGTCGCCTAGCCGACAACTGTTCCGGTTTGCAAGGCTTCTTCGTCTTTCACTCCTTTGGTGGCGGTACTGGATCGGGCTTCGGTGCACTCCTCCTTGAACGCCTCTCGACCGACTATGGAAAGAAGTCCAAGCTAGAGTTCTGTGTATACCCTGCCCCTCAGCTCTCTAGCTCCATTGTTGAACCGTACAACTCCGTGTTGACGACCCATGCAACTCTTGAGCATTCGGATTGCTCTTTTATGGTAAGAGACTGGGAGGTTGCCAAGATATTGATATTCAATGCATCCCTGGAATAGGTTGATAATGAAGCCATCTACTCTATCTGTAAGAAAAACTTGGGAGTCCCGCTACCCAGCTTCACCAATTTGAACCGCCTGATCGCGCAGGTCGTTTCGTCGATCACTGCTTCTCTACGGTTTGATGGCTCCTTGAACGTTGACCTGACCGAATTTCAAACTAACCTAGTCCCGTGAGTAATCAAGTTTTCATCGTTGTTCTTGTCCTAAGAAAAAGTTTAGTTTTCCCCGCATTCATTTCCCTCTTGCCACTTATGCACCATTACTTTCCGCTGAGAAAGCTACCCATGAACAGAACTCAGTGAACGAGATGACCTTCTCTTGCTTTGAGAGTGGTCACCAAATGGTATTCTTACTTCCAGTCACGTCTTATCAACTAGCTGACCATGATCACCTTAAGGTAAAATGTGATCCCAGAGAGGGCAAATATAGTATGTTTACAATGTGATTGCTTGCAATGATGTTCTAACCTTGCAATAGTGGCGTGTGCCCTTTTATACCGTGGGGATGTAGCCCCCAAGGATGTTCAAGCGGCTGTTGCCACAATCAAGACCAAAAGGACCATTCAGTTTGTCGATTGGTGCCCTACCGGCTTCAAACTTGGAATCTGCAATGAACCTCCCGCGCATATCCCCACCGGTGATCTTGCCAAGACGAGCCGGAGTCTCTGCATGTTATCAAAGTGAGTTTTTTCGAGCCCAAGACTAAATATCAATTAATCCTATCTTGCAGTACTACAGCCATATCTGTTGCCTGGAGTCGGCTTGGTTAGTGCTCAGAATAGGAAAAAAAAAAAGATTCTGTCGGTTCTGACGCCTCCCTAGACTACAAGTTTGATTTGATGTACTCGAAACGCGCTTTCGTTCACTGGTATGTCGGTGAAGGAATGGAAGAGGTACGTCAACCGTTTTCCTCCCTTCATAGATCTCATCGCACTGTCAGGGCGAATTTTCGGAGGCTCGCGAAGATCTTGCCGCATTGGAGAAGGATTACGAAGAGGTGGGCATTGACTCGGCAGACATCGGAGAAGAAGCCGAGTATTAGCAAGTTTGTTTTCATGGTTATATCTATTTTGTTCACCTATTATCTTGGCTGGATACTTCAGTTAGGACTTGAGGACTCAGCTAAGTATTGGATCAATTAACGGGACTAAGAATCTGTTAAAGCATCTTTTTATGTAAAGATTTTATCAAATATGATTTATCTCTGCGTATGGGCAAATGTGTGTTCAGTGATGGTTATCTCTACACCAGGGCCGTTGCGAGCAAGTGCCATTCTAACACTGGGATGGGACGTAAATAGCCGAGTAATAAGCTCACTGAGATGATGGTCACCTCGACAAGTCCTGCACTAAGTAGAAGTAACCTTCAGGTGCACCCTCGGCGGCCTTCAGCATCTGCTCTCTTGGATGGGTAGTCAGGAGGCCAATTACCCTCGCCCCGGCGGTCAAACCGCTTACAACACCGGCAGGTGCATCCTCCACAACAATGCCTCATTAAGGTGATATGTATCAGCACCCCATCTCAAAGGAATGAGTTACTCACAATCAGTAGCTTTCACACTACATCTCGCAGCGCCCTCCAGATATGGTGCTGGGCTGAGACAGGCACGATCAGTACACCTATAGATCAACGAGCAAGGAATGAGGTGTTACTGTGGTTTCCCGTTGCAGACATCATCAGCTGTTACGAAATCATCAGGAGCATCTATGTTTGCCGCACTCAAGGCAGCAGTAGCATAGACCCTTGTCGCAGATGTGCAAATCGTCCACAGCTGATCTGGTTTGCTCTTGGCAGGGGACAGCTACTGTAGAGTAAGCGACCCGTAAAGAGGGTCGAAAGATATATCTCACGTTTTCGAGGATCGAGCGCACGCCGGGAAGCATCCTGATGCCCTTTTCCACAGACTCAATGATAGCTCGCTCGAACCGGTCAGCTTCATTCTGATAGACCAGTAACGGTAAGCGAGACGTGGCGACGGGGAGACTGAGAACTAAGAGACCTTGAGTAATACCGGATCGGTGATGCCACACCACTTTGTAAGATTATCTATAGTCCTGACGCCGTGAGAGCCTGGTAACTGATGAGCCGGAGGCGAGAGTGAGAGGTAGGAGAGTTACTGTGCAGGATCGTCTCTACGTCTAGTCCAGGGTATGTCTTTGCAAAGGTATTCCAAGCGCCGATGACACCGGCAGTCGAATCGACCAGCGTCCCATCCATATCGAATAAACTTATTATAAGTCATCGCAAACAGTGAGAAAGCAGAGACTCACACCGCGCTCGCTTGAAACGTTAGCCCGGGCATCGTACTAGCCGATGAGGGTTGGCCAGAGGCCATGGCAAATGTCGGAACACTGTTTGGATCTAAAGCTGTTGTCAAACAACCACCCGCCGCCTGTCCCAATATGGACTTATAAAAATGCCACCGCGACGGCGTCAACAGTACACCCAAGAAAGCATCGACCAGCAACTACAACAGATACACCTTCTCGATGCATCCTCATCCTCAGAGAACCTGGAACAGCTCGGACCCATCATCAAACAAATTCATGCAAACAGACAGCAGGAGGTGTATCTTCGCAACCTCCAAGCTCTCATCGAGGCTAAAGATGCAGAGATAGAGGGGATCTGTACAGAAAACTATCAAGAGTTCATCTCTTCCATCTCCACCCTCTTCACAATCAAGTCGTATACCACCAACCTCCGCGAGAGGATTGCGACCTTGGACGAAGGCGTTGGGCTGCTAGGAAAAGGACTGGTCGAAAAGAAGAGGACTTTATTGCAGTCCAAGAAGACAGCTTCAAATCTCGACGAAGCGATCGACACGTTTCAGGCTTGTTTGAAGCTTCTTGATGTCATCGACCGCATTGGCGACATGATCAAGGAGGGCAGATTCTGGAGTGCCTTGCGAGTGAGTCGAGCGAAACCTGTTTGAGTTTTCCGTGCTCCAACGTGCCATCGTTCTAGTCTCTGGAAGATATTCAGACAATGCCATTGACGTCGCTGTCGCAAACGCCATTATACCAGCATATATTGTCTTCCTTGCCCTCGCTTCGACTACAGGTACAAAATGCCGTTACTGCGTCTATGAAACAGTGGCTACTTGAGATCAGAAATGTCACGGCTACGGTGGGGAGGGCGGCCATGGAGAATATGGATGCACGCGCACGAAAGTGGAGAGCCCGACGTGAAAAGGACCCAATGTTGAGAACGAGTCGTGTGGGCAGCGCGGTTGAAATGGTCACATATGAACGAACAGATAGTAAGTTCCCTCGGCACCGTGTTGGCCTCAGTTTTGAAATGGCCTGGTATGCAGATAATGTCCTTGACAAGGACAAGATCAAAGTCGACTTCCAACCGTTATACCAATGCGTTCACATTTATATTTCTCTAGATTCGCTGGATGACCTCCGTACCTCCTACCAGGCCGATCGCAAGGTTCACTAACTCTATCTTGATTCGTGAACGCTGCTAACCATCGATTTAGGCCCAATCAGACCTCATTCTCCCCGCTCCGCTGTCTTTATCGTCTCTCCCCTCCCTCTTGGAAGAGATATGTGGTTTCTTCATCATAGAATCTCACGTATTGGAGACCACCTCTGGCTTCCGCTCTGAACAAGAAGTAGAAGAGCTTTGGGATGCAGTTATTTCTCGGCTTTCTTCAGCAGTCGGTTCTGCCTTGGTAGACCAAAGAGATCCTGATACATTTTTGAAAGTCAAGGAATGTCTAACCCCGTTTGTTATGACATTAGAGGTAACTGCACCTGTCGTACCTTGATTGTCATGTCGAATAACTTCGTCGCAGTCACATTCCTATTCAACACAGTCCCTTCATTCGCTGACGCTTGTGCTATTCGAGAAGTACACGGGACTTCTCGAAACGGAGTTTGGCAGGAAGCTAGATTCGGTACGTCTGATACAGTGCAACCTGTTTATTTCGTTGTCTCAACCCCGAGTTACTTTTAGGTTGTGCTCCAGGATGATTATTTGGCAATGTATGTCACTACGGCCTCCGAGCAAGAGTCTGTTTTGAGCAGCGTATGGCTGAGTACTTCCGAGAAGGAGAGTCTTACCAAGTAATGTTGGACTCACTTGTATACACAAAGACTTGCTCACCTATTTCCAGAAGCCCTGTGCCACTCACTCTACCGTGGTCCCAAAGCTTTTATCTTTGTTGTCAAGATGTAAGCTTGTATCCCTTGTGTGGTAGAGCCCTCACAACGTCCGCAGATTCGGGCCTTTATCCAACAGTTTTATCAGTTTGTAGAAGGTGTATCACAACATCATGGTAATATCGATAACCTTCTGAGCCAGGTAGGGGTTACTTTTTGCCTTGAGCCAGCGCTTATTGTGTGCTTCTTTCCAGTCACTCGATAAGCTCCTGTCGAACCATATAAGTGACAGCGTAAACAAACGAATTCAAAGTACATCAGCGCTGTCTCAGGTTGCACAAATTGTGACCAACCTGGAATATTTCGAGATTGCTTGCACTGAGCTAGGGCGATCGCTAACAGACCTCAGGTAGTTTCATCTACCAAAGGGTCCGCGAGCGTGCTTATTCTCTATAGGTCTACACAACGAGGAGGCACGATTCGTCTCGCTCCGTCACCTTTCACCGAGCCGTTCCAGCGATCTCGGAGGCGAATCACGGCACTCATCGCGTCAAAGCTCGACGACTTCTTTGATCTGTCCGAATACGACTGGATACCGCAGGGCCGCGAAGAGATGCCGAGCATGTACCTCTACGAACTTGTGAACTGGCTTACGACCGTCGTGGATTCGCTTGCACTCAAGGATGCCTACAAGGACGAGGCTTACAAGGGTGCCATAGGATATATCGCCGAGTGTTTCATGGTAAAGACCTATTTGACATGGTATGCTTTGTTGACGCCAAATACGACACAGAACTTTATGATTGGTCCCAAAGTACCGGCGATGAACGAAAATGCAATTGCCAACATGGTGACCGACATGACGTTCCTGGAAGGCGAGGTCGAGAGGATTGGACGGGGACATCTCAAATCATGGTTTGTCGAACTGCATTGCGTACGTCATCTAGCCTTGAGGGTTTCTTTGCTTTGATGGTGCCTGCAGATGGCCAAGATTATTCTCACAGATGCAGTGCAGGACTATATGAACTCGAGTGTTCGGCAGGCATCTTACAACGAAGTTAAGCCCAAAAGGCTGCAGGCACTTTTAGAGAAGCTTGCCAAGTACGGGGCCACGCGACGCGACAATCCGTCGAGGGAAAAAGGTGAGAGACGGAGGAGGGAGGCGGAGATGTTGCAGAGGATAAGCCTTACATACACTTAATTCCCTGGTTCGACGAGACACTCTATTCCAGCTAGGATGATCAACAATTGTGTCAAGTATGGACATCTATAGCATACTTGCAGTAACACGGCAAGTAAGAAAAAAAACACGCTCGTCGAGTGTTTGCACATGGGAAGGCGTGAAAGTTCAAAAGAGTCCCAAGGAACAGGCGGTTTAAGTAAAATGGCGTATCATTTGACGTCGTGAGGGAAGATGACCAGTCAAGTGCACATAGGGAACCAACTCAAGGAAAGATCTTCTCCAGCTCACGACCTCCGCTTGTTGATGTTGGTTGCCAACCACTCAAGGCCCTCGTACAGCCCATCACCTGACGTGGCGCAAGCAGCCTAGAATGGTTTACGTCAACCAAAGTCTGAGGACTGCCGAATCCGGCCACTAACCTGGATATACCACGTTCGCTGCCTGAGCGCCTGGAGACCGAGCTTGTCGGTAATCTCTGCGGCATTCATCGCATTGGGAAGATCTTGCTTGTTAGCAAAGACAAGAAGAAGGGCATCCCGGAGTTCATCCTCGTTCAGCATTCGCTGAAGTTCCTCGCGAGCCTCTGAAACACGCTCCCGATCGTTCGAGTCGACCACAAAGATGATTCCTTGCGTGTTTTGGAAGTCTACAAAAAAAAAGTTAAACCACGGCATCGTAGCGAGACGACAACGCACAGTGCCTCCAAAGAGGGCGGATCTTGTCCTGTCCTCCAACATCCCACACAGTGAACGAAATGTTCTTGTACTCGACAGTCTCGACATTGAAGCCTGTAAACGGTAAGAAAATTGACTTCAACGCAGCATGTCGTATGCCTACCAATCGTAGGAATTGTGGTGACAATCTCGCCGAGCTTGAGCTTGTAGAGGATGGTGGTCTTACCGGCGGCATCAAGACCAACCTAGACATAAAGTTCACAACGTCGTCTTGGGGAAAGGATACTTGGAGGCCGTACCATCAAAATGCCTGGTAAAATGGCGACGTCAGGCGTCTACAAGGAGCCAGTGGACAATGCTACTTACGCATTTCCCTGTTTTTAAACAGGGTGGAAAGAAGACGCGAGATTGACATACCCATTGTGTGGTGCAACGGCGAGGAAGAAGACGAAGCGGTTTTAAGCAGAAAGGCAAGTTTGCTGTTTGGTGTGAGAATGCCTTTTGAACTCCGCAAGTGGCACTGACTACTGACGCATAATTGACGACTTGTCTACGTGTCTCCACTTCAGTGGTCTTTCCACACTCATGCTTTGTGGGCGTGAGCCGCTTTCCAGTGGCTATCCAATTGAAACCAATCTGTCGAGTACCGCAGCCGAGTAGTTCAAACTTGGCCACGACTCCTCGATTTAGCTGGCAGCGAAAGGGTCCAGTTTATTGCAAAGGAACAGACCAACGAAATGATGATGTCAAAAGCACTGGAATGAGTGTGAACGTGAGCTACTGGGAGGAAATTAAAAGGAGAGTATATGAGTAACAGTATAGGAAATGGTGCATGTAGTGAAGGAGAGAATACAGGCGCTCTATGTTGCACAATTAAGCTGCGGTAGCGTAGTGAGGCGGAACAATTAGCACACAATGAGCGTACAAAGGTGCGCCGCGCGCGTCGGTTATCGACTGCTTGTGGCGATGTCAAAGTACCATCTAAACTTATCCTGCCAGATGGGCGTCCACTTTTTGGCGCCACCCAACATAATACGGAGAAGCCGGGCTCGGTTTATAGCCGCAAAGCTCGAACAAGACAAGCTGTTCATGAAATCCGGCGCTAAACCAGACTTGCTCGCGTGCTATATGATTGTGTCCTCTCAGAAGCTGGCAACGAGCGACGCGAGAAGAATCTACCTTCTCGAACTTCCAACATCGCTTGTGTGGCGTCAATTCGGCGAGTGCACATCACTACACCGCATCAACAAAGACGAACCTTGGCGTGAATAGATCGAGATAACTCACGGTAAGCAGCGACGACGGTTGCACTGCGAGTTAGACCCTGGTGACAATGCACGAGGACGGTGCCTCCGCCAGAGATGGCTTTGTCCATGAACTGACAAGCAGCAGGGAGCCAAATCAAGAGATCGGCAAAATCGACATCTTCAACAGGAATTCGCAGATGAGCGATACCAGATTCGGGTATCTCTGCAGGGATGGCATCGTTACAAACGGATACAATATGGGTAATCCGGCGTTCTGTTAACGACCGAGGGGATCGCGCCGCGTGGATACTAGTAGCATAAGGTTCATCAGAAGGTGATACGTCACGGGGTTAATAGCCGTCATACTTTCCGAGATACAGCCTGTCGGGGATGATTGTATCGACGTTCTTCCAACCCATGTTCCCTGGCTGAAGAGCCTAGAATTCCTGTTAGAATGTCTAGAGCAACGCCTCGGTACATTGTTGGTTTTGTAGTTTCCGAAAGACACCAGCGTTTAGCAGCGGCAGGCGACCCGGAGGGCCGAGTAACCGTACGCCACGATGCCTTGAAAGCAAAGGTATGTCGACAATATTCGATGGCAGTGTGAAATAATCGCATCATCACAGCCAGGGGGACCCGCTGGAGGAAGAGAGTGGAAATGCGGTGCCGCAGAGTGAGCATGCGGAATGAAAAGGCGCGCTCAC